>JAQFZP010000020.1:0-99654 GCA_034695745.1 Geophilus truncorum | reverse complement strand
TTTCAAAATTTTAGTGGGGTGATGAAGTTATTTACATGTTTATCTAGGAATGACATTATGTTATAAGAATATAGTTGACCAATTTGTAATGATTTCGTTTATTTTTTATCTTTCTGCTTGTTTTAGTGTAACCAGATATAAAGTAATCTTTCATTCACAAAATGGCGGACTCAAAGCAAGGAGACATTAAAACTATGTCAGAACCCACCAAAGATTTCAATAATATTGTTGCTGACCCAAAGAACATGCAAGATTTGACGCAATATGTAAATAACAATGTTTATTTGACGTGAAAATGGAGATTTTATTTTCTCTTGATAGGTTCAAGCTCTGCTTCAGCAAATGCAAGATAAATTCCAAACCATGTCTGATCAGATAATTGCAAGAAATATCCTTTTGTTTAGAATCTTTTTTAATGTTCAATGCCACAGTTCGAATTGAGTTTCCTTAATTAATTACTTGATGACATGGGAAATCGCATCGACGAACTGGAGAAAAACATCGCCGATTTAATGACACAAGCTGGAATAGAAGAAGTGGAAAAATGACACACGATTAGTGATGTATGAACTTTGGATTTTCCACATCTTTGAAAGATACGTAAGAGGTTAATGTGCGAGGATTTGATTTTGACTTTCTTATTCATCGTTTCTACTGCCCGTTTATTATCATTTAGAATCAAATTAGATAAAACTAATCATGATAAAATTATTGAAGTGTTTAAATAAAATTAAATAAATGTCAGCATAATGCACTTTAGATTAGTCATATTTATTATCTCGTTTACATGATGTAATAATATGATCATTTGGTTATTAATAAAAAGAAATACAATGTTGTAAACACCACCACCACCACAACTTATTTATTTATTTATTTATTTATTTATTTATTTATTTATTTATTTATTAGCTTTAAAAGCCGATTTGACTTCGTGTTGCAACGATTTGTCGGTAAACAACTGATAAGCTGAAAGAGCCATGCAGATAGCTGCAGTCAATGTTGGAGTTTGAGCATCGACATGAACTGCAGCAGCAGCAAAATCTTTTGTGTGATTAGCTGCGTTTGTTTTGATGCTGTAAATAGGATGAATGCTGGGAACCACTTGAGACATGTTGCCCATGTCAGTCGAACCCGAAAAAGAATCGTGATGTTTTGCTTCGTACTTGATTCCTGAAAAAGAAAATTTATTTTATTTTACGTTTTTCAATTTTATTTTAGTTTACCAAATTTTTCAGCAAAGCTTTTGTAAAGGTTTTGCAATGGCTGGTTGTAGTTGAAGCTGTCGTATCCGTTAGGCTCAAACTCATATTTAAATTGGCACCCAGTGGAAGTCGCGGCTCCTTCTATGCTGTTTATAACCGACTTTTTCAGGACTTCTAAGTCCTCTTTCTTCAAAGCGCGAATGTAAAATATTAATTCGGTCTCAGAGGGTGTTATATTCGGCTTTGCTCCACCCTTAGTTATTATACCTATCAAATAAAGCACAAATTCAATTTTTTTATTTTTATTTTTATTTAATAATTAATTAACCGTGAACTCTGCAATTCTGCCTCATGTGCTGTCTACCAAATGCAATGCTGCTGTAGCAGAGAACAGCTGCGTCCAAAGCATTGACACCTTCCCACGGCGCTAAAGATGCATGAGCAGCTTTTCCAAAAAATTGAATTTTTAACTATACAGTTGAAAAATAAAATAATTTCTACAAAACTCTCTTAAAATTATCATTAGAAAGTTTTAAAGAAATCCTTTACTCTTTCAATTGCAAGTAGACATGGCTCAAGGACGTCGAATGGCCCCGGATGAACCATCATAGCCACATCGACGTCTTTGAGAGCGCCAGCTTCAATCAAAATGACTTTCCCACCACCGCCTTCTTCTGCCGGAGTTCCCAAACAAACCAACTGGAAAATATTTGACTTAATTTTTCCCTATTTATTTCTTTATTATTTACTTTTTAACCTTTCCTTTAACAGCATTGAAATTCACAGCTGCTTTAATGCCAATAGCCGCGGCAATCCCCGACTCTGCGATTAAATTATGTCCACACGCGTGTCCGATTTCAGGCAAAGCATCATACTCACAAATGACGCAAACTGTGTACTTGGCATCTGAAAAAATAAATTATTACAAGATAAGACATTGAACAATTGATAAACGGATCAAATAGGCTTTTGCCTGATAAGGCACATCGCAGGTGTCAAGGAAAATTATTTTAAAGTGAAATTAAACTAAAGTCTGTGGAGGATTGTGCAAATGAACAAGAAGAATAAAGAAAATTCGGCGACATGGTCTCCTACCTCCACCAAGACAACCGTATTCTGCACGGAAAGCAGTTGGTATGACATAATTTCTTTGTACTTTGAATTCCTTGCTCTCCAAGTAATCGGTAAGAATTTTGTGCGCTTCGTGCTCCTCAAAATTCAGTTCTGGAGTTTTCCAAATAGGTGTGCTTATTTTTGAAAACAACTTTTCCTTTTCGTCCTCGATCGCTTTGCGAATTGTGGACTCGATGTTGTCTGCCATTTCCAATAGAAGTTTCTCTAACTTTGAGCTTTTTATCTCCGTTGATGTATACGTAAAACCCTTAAGAAGTCCAAAGTTTGAGTAGACCTAAGTCAAAAAACCTATAATTATCTAATATTTCAAATATTTTTTTTAATACTACTTTTTGTTTTTATTCGTTTTAGGTCAAGTACTTCGGTTACACCAGCTGTCAAAAGGTAAAGTATGTCCACGACCAAGATTCACTTCAGCCTTTGATGGGACATTATTTGGAATGTGGGTTGCGTAATTTGATTCAAGAGGGCGCGCGTTGACTTGCGAAACATGTCTCGCTAAAATCGAGCAGCTGATGGCTACGGGGGAATCTAATATTTATATTTTCACTACAGAAAAGACTTGAAGTCTGGAATTATGTCGGGAATACATTTTCGATGCATGGCCAATTATTTAACAGAAGGAAACTTCGCTGCGTTTCAAGTATACGTTGATAATCGCAATGTGAATGTAGACGATAGGGATGAGGTACAACTATGAGTTTTCTACATTTATTTAATATAGATAATCTTCACATTATTTATTTTTCTAGACTGGCCAAACTGTGTTAATGTTAGCAGCTCAAAAGGGAAGTCGTGACTTCGTGCTTGAGCTGCTTCAGCGTGGAGCTGACGTTAATGCTGTTGACTACGTAAGAAAATAAACACAACAACAACACGTGTAAATGGAGTTTGTAATGTGCTAATCCTTTTCAGGACAATTGGACTGCACTGCTGAATGCTTCTAAAGAAGGCCACTGGGAGATTGTTCGGGATGTATTATTAAATAATGCAATTTTAGAACATAAAGATCTTGTAAGTTTATGTTTATAAAATTGAAATTAGATTTTAGTTTTGTGTTAATTTGATTTTTTTTTAAAGGGTGGGTGGACATCACTGATGTGGGCTTGCTACAAGGGCAGAAGTAGATGTGTGAAATTGCTTTTAGAAAGAGGCGCTGATCCCAGTATGCAAGGACAAGTAATGGTTGATATATTCATTGATATATATTTATGTTCAATTGTATAAAAATGTTACTTTTAGTATCACATTTCGTGTTTAATGTGGTCGTCAGGCAGAGGTTTTACCGAAATTGTAAGAGATTTGTTGACTTACGGTGCCAAAGTGAATGTTGGTGATAAATATGGGACCTCAGCTCTCATTTGGGCTTGTAGAAAAGGATATTTAGAGATAGTTGACGAGTTGCTCAGAGCTGGGGCGAATGTGGATGCAGTCGGAATGGTAGTTTTGTCTAATTTTTATCGAAACTTTATTAGTACATGGATTTAATATTTTATTTTAGTATTTGTGGACACCTCTATCAGTTGCAACGATGGGCAACTACGCCGATATAGTTCATCTTATTTTGGATTATAAACCCAATGTAAACACACAGGATAAAGACGGGAATACAGCGCTAATGGCTGCTTGTAAAGAAGGTTACACTGAAATTGCGGTTGCGTTACTTAACTGTGGAGCATACGTAAACATTCAAGACAGAGTATGTTAAAATACACTGTTTAAGAGAAAACTTTCGGTTTTAAAATGAAAATTGGAATATATTAAAGGCAGGTGATACGAATTTAATTCACGCCGCCAAATCTGGTCACGTTGAGGTAGCAGAAGCGCTCATTAAAAAATATGCTGATGTGGATGTTCAAGGCACCGACAAGAAGACGGCATTGTATTGGGCAGTGGAGAAAAATTACATCGACATTATTAAAGCGATTCTTAGAGCCAATCCTGATACAGAATTAGCTACCAAAGTATGAGAAATAGATGTTTTCAATTAAGATTTGTTTTTTGAGTTTCTTTTTGATTATTTTAGGATAACGATACACCACTCATGAAAGCAACTCGGAACAGAAACTCAGAAATTGTGGCGCTGTTGCTGGACAAGAAGTGCAAAGTCTCTGCTGTTGATAAAGTAAAAAATAGTTCGAATATATTAAAATGTTTATTGATATTTATTAACGTGCTTTAATTAAGAAAGGTGATACGGCGTTGCACATTGCAATGAGAGCACGCAGCAAGGGCATCGTAGAAATCCTTCTCGCAAATCCAAAAAATAGTCAAATTTTGTACCGGCCAAACCGGGCGGGCGAAACGCCTTATAACATAGATACTAGTCATCAAAAAACCATTTTAGGACAAATTTTCGGAGCTCGAAGATTAAATACAAACGAAGATAACGAAAATATGTTGGGCTACGATTTATACAGCAGCGCTTTAGCTGACTTTTTGAGTGAACCGACTTTGTCAATGCCCATTTGTGTTGGTTTATATGCAAAATGGGGCAGTGGAAAATCATTTTTACTAAACAAACTTCAAGGTACTGTGCAGTAAAGTCAACTACAAATGTCAAAATTTTGATTTTATAATTTTTTTTTTTAAATAGATGAAATGACGAATTTTGCTCGACAATGGGTGGAACCGGAATTAGTGTTTACAGGACTTCTTTTTCTACTCGTTTTCCACATTTCAGCTATGACTGGGATAATTCTCGGAATTATTCTACTTAATTGGATGATTGCACTATCAGTATCCGTGGGGACGTTTATTTTACAGTACATGTTTCTGGCTGCAGTTCGAATCGGAATTCATCGCTATGATTTAGAACACGCTCAAATGATCAGCACGTACTTGGCCAAGAAAATGGCATCAATGAAACTACTGCTTATGGTTTTATTCTGTTATCCACCGACTGTGTATAAAGATGATCCCTGTCAGGTTAATCCAATTAGGTAAATGAATTCCACAATAGGGCATAATATAAGCATTAATCATTACTTTTTATTTATTTAGATTTTTGTACACAGCACAAGGAAAAGTCAGCAGCACTGGAAGTGAGAATACTGTTGCTTATATGATTGCATCGTTATTCGATGCACTAGAAAAGGAGTATGGATCATTAACAGTTCGACTTTACACAGTCTTCAGACCAAAAACGGGTAAATTACTCATCAGGAGTTAGGAATGTTAAATATTTTATTTTCATTTATTTATTTATATTTTGACTGCAGTTTCATCATCAACTTGGAAATTGAGACGCGTCTGCTGCATTCCAAATTTCCTCATTTTTTACGGGACCCTTATCTGCTTAATAGTTACCATTGTCCTGATAGTGTCTCATGACTTTAGTTTCTTTTACGGGAAAGACAAGTTATTTTCCGAGAGCCACGCGCCTATTCACGGAGCCATCATTGCGCTCATTACCATAATAAGTGTCATTATTGTGGCTAATTTATACACTTGGATTCAAATGTTGACTGCTGTTGTTTATCCAACTAACAAACGATTGTTTCGATCCATTGCAACGGCACAAGCGTTTAAAATGGACGAATTACAGGCGCAAAATTCTTACGCGCAGTTGTTAACAGAAGTGGTATATACAATAATTATAAATGTAAATAGGAAAAATTGTAATTTCGGAAATATTAATATTGCAGGTACAATGCATGGATGCGTTCACAGGCAATCAAACTCGTTTAGTTATAGTCGTTGACGGTTTAGATAGTTGTGAGCAAGAAAAAGTGTTGCATAATTTAGACGCTGTTCACGTTTTGTTTTCTAATCCATCTACACCTTTTATTACATTATTGGCCATAGATCCACACATAATTATAAAAGTAAGTAAATATATTTTTACATTTTTTAAATATAAAATTCATATAATTTTTTTTTTTTTTTTTTTTTTTTTTTTTTAAAACAGGCAATTGAAAATAATATAAATAGAGTTTTTAACGATTTGAATGTAAATGGGTACGATTATTTACGGAATATAGTTCATCTGCCGTTTTATTTGCAAAATTCGGGGATGCGACGAGTTCGAGTTGCTCAGCGCATTGCAGCGAAGAAAATGAACAGCCATTGGGGGATTGATGAGAGAGAGTCGTTTAGTTTTGGTTCTGGACTAGCTGTAAGAAGTTTTTGTTTAAAGTTAAAGTTAAAAAATTATAACAACATTTAAATAATTTGTAGATGAGCAGTCGTCGTTTCTCGTCCGAATCCAGTATGTCCATCCCTGAGCGATTCAAGCAGTCGCAACGCAAAAACAGCAAAAAGTTGAAAATTAGTGAAAGCGTCGCAAGCAGCATGGGAAATATCAACAGTCGCGTTACAGGCGCTCAAGATTTAACCAAAGTTTTGTTAACGGATGATTACTTCAGCGATGTTAATCCTCGCAGTATGCGACGACTCATGAATGTCGTTTACATCACTGGAAGACTGTTGAAAGCCTTCAATATCGAATTTAATTGGTATCATTTGGCAACGTGGGTCAATATCACCGAACAGTGGCCGTACCGTACTTCGTGGATCACGTTGTACTTCGAAAAGAATGAAGACGAGACTGAAGACAACATGTCTCTCAAATCAATTTACGACAAGTAAAACAGTATGCATTATTAATTTTTAAAGTTGTTATAATAAATAATGTTGATGACAGATTGAGTGACCAAATTCCAACTTCGAAAGAGGTTGAACCGCTGTTGGAAATCGATCGCGACGAACGAAAATTTGAAATATTTTTATCTTACCATAAAGGATCTCTTCAAATAGCAGATTTAAAAATGTTTTTACCATTTACTATTAACTTAGATCCATATATCCGAAAAGTGATCAAAGGTAGTTGCATTTCATTGTTTTCTAATTGTATTTGAAAGGATTTTTTTCCTCTACATTTTAGAAGAGCAACAGAACACTGACGAATTGACTGGCCAGTCTGTCTTATCAATGGTTCCACAATCAAATTTAAGTGCAGTTAGCGGCGTGGCTAGTTGGCCTAATGTAGATAACAAAAACGTTGGGCGGAAGGTAATTACGATAATAGTTTTCAAAATGCAATCTATTAAAATCTGTTTGACAGATATCACGGCAAAATACACGAGTTCATCCATTTGCCTCGGCTCCGATGATGTGCCAAATGCCCACTCAAATGCCACCGAATGTCACCCAAATGATGTGGGCACCGTATCCTTCGACAACACCCACTGCAATAAATAGTTCAATTCACAGCATATTTCGACACACATTGCCAGTAGGATTTCTGTCGATTATTTTTGAAATCAAATTTTAATTTTTTAAATTAATTCTCCCCACAAAGCCTGCATTGAGTGAAGTCACATTGAGCATTCTTAGTGTAACTGAAGTTGCTGATATGTTGAAAACGATGGAAGGAATCAACAAGAACTCTTTACAAGCTTATTGCATTGCCTTAAATGAGAGTAACATAAGCGGAAAAGTTCTCTTGTATTGCGATTTAGACGAATTGAAAAAGGTATTTTTAGATTTCGCTTAAAATCAAATAACTTTGGGAGTTTAATAAATTTCATTTTTAGGTTTTGAAAATGAGTTTTGGCGACTGGGAACTATTTCGCTTGACGATCCTCAGTTTACGAGAGTCAGAAATGACTTTAACCGACGCTGGGGAAGGCGACATTCACAACAAAAACGTTCACTTCTCCAAACAAAACGCCATAAAAGAAAACACACAGGGAACATCAACTCAAACTGCATCAAGCACCGCGAAACCTTCGCGCGAACCTTCGCAAAATTCTAAAAACAACTCTAAATCCTCATCCGACGTGAGCGCCGACAAACCGCGTGAACGAAGTAGCAGTATCAAGCGAACTGGACAGCAGAACACCCTGGAGAAACAGGTGACGTTGGAGGAGCAAATGATCATGGGCGCTCTGCAAACTCTGAGCGAAGACGCTCAAGAAGATGCATTGGAGTCAATGACCATGCAAGACACGACAGCGCATCCGTCGGGATCTACTCTCAGTCCCATCATATCGGACCCGGATGAAGCCGTCGACGCTTTGAGCGACACGGGCAGTGTTCTATCGTCCGCCTTCGCCGAGACTGACGTGCTATTTATCCACACGCCATGTCACTCGCCTCATCACGAAGAGAGGGCGCTTTCTCCCAAACGCGTCCACGTAATCTCAACATCCGACCAGTTCTGGCCGCACACTCCTTCTCCCACGATACCTCAGCAAGCCCGCTTTTTCATCACGTCTGATTTCAGCTCGCAAGCTTCTGGAATCGACGCGATAGGGTACGAGGAACCGGAAGTGCCTCTAAAAAAGCCTATTAGACCTAGCAACATCAGCGTGACATCTGCTGCTAGTTTCGAGCGTTTAAATAAATTAAAAAACAAAGTTTTGAACAGCATTTCGCCGTCAAAGTCGAGTCAGTTGAAGAAGCGGGAGGACAGTAAAAAGTCGACGCCGGTTGGAAGTGATAGTGATTTGAGCGAGAGCACGCCTTTGGTTTCGGCCATGAAACCGCCGAAAACGGATCAAAGAGGGACTCTACGATCTGAAACTCTGACTCTTACGACGACCGCATTGAGCGGCAAGATCGGTGGTGATAAGCAGAAAAGTTTAGGGGCTGATGAAAAGTATTTAACTTCGTCGCATTCGCCCTATGCGTCTCGAGAGAGAGTGTACCGAGGTTCAGTTTCTTTCGATGATGCTCCTGATGAAACTCCTAGAGCTGAGGATGCGGAATGTGAATTGAAAAGAAATTTGACGGTTCCGAGAGATTTGGAATATGTTACTACTCCGGTGACAACGGCATGTGATGCTCAGTTGGTTGAAGTTGTAACTAGTACTGAAACTGTGCTTTGAATTGTTTATCGTAGCTCTTATTTATATTACAGTTTTTTTTTTGAAGTTTTTGTATATTTAGAATGTTATTGTCAGATTATTATAAGTCGGTTTTATGATAATGTATTTTAACTGACGATTAAAAAATTAAATAAAAGTTGAAAAGAAGTCATTTAGTGTTTAACATCACTGTGAGTCTAGTAATTGACAACAGATGTCGAAAGTGGTTACGATGGTCGCGACCTTCGCGGAGTCGCGGAGCGCATTGCACCATCGTAATTTATTTATCAATACATTTCAATTATTATTATCTACTTTTAATAAATTATACTTTTAATCATTCATATTTTATCACAATAACAATTAAGGAAAACGGGTTTGACTAATAAAAATCAGAAATTCAAAATTGATATTTGCATAATTTATGTACCAGATATTTACTTTGATTAAACATTCTAATGTAAAGAATATTTTATCAGGTAATTAACTATGGAAATATGAATTTGATCTACATTTATTGACTAGATTTCGTTCAATAGCTTTTAGATGTAGCGTCTCAGGTTTTCGAGAAATCTATCAAAATGGCGGCTCTTTAGAGTTGGCGTGTTTAAGGTAAAAATTAAATTCATTGACCTAACACACGTTTAATTATTTGCAAAACAAGGTACATTTGATTTCGCTAACAACAATATTATTTTTTCCACAAGTGCCTGCAATTAATTGCAAGAAAAAACAACAACACGTGTGAAGTCACCGGGTTCGTCCCATCTGTGTTGAGGTAATTTAGCTTAAAGTCTAATTAGATCGTGTTTATAAAGACATTACGCAAGATATTTTTTCTAAATTAACTGCACTTAAAGACACACGCAATTTATTCAGAAGCTTTAAGTTAAAACAACCCGAATTCGATTACGACCCCTTTTGCCATGATTAATCTATCGATTTTTTACTACGAGTGCAAAACGTGATAACGACTCAAAACATTTGCGATAAAATCGAGAATTTTAAAGAAATAGTAAAATTAGGTTTTTAGTTTTTATCGCATAAATCAGTTGAGTGCATAAGTAAATAAATCGATAGGGGCAATGATGTTGAGTTAAGTCCCGAGGGCAATGGCAGTGCGTGAAGAAGTTGTCGTGTTTTGTCTCGTCGTTAAATTTGCGAGGCTTAATAATAATTAAATTCTCAACTCTCTAGTGGAGACATGCCCTGTTAATCTCCATTAGGGCAATATTTTAATTTCACGAACCATGCACATTGCAGTCACTTGAATTAATTTCCAGCCATGGAACGGTCTTTGTCTGGAGTTTAATGCAATTGGACTTGTTAATTATAATTCTTAAAGTACAAGAAAAATTGCCATTTCTTATTTCCAGTAGCTCTAAAGTCATTCATGCCGAGCAGTCGCTGTGGGTAACGGCTAACGGCGGCGCGGACGAGCCATAATAAATGTTTGCATGTACTTTCAAACATTTCGAGCCCAGTGCCAGAACCTATTGTCCGTGGCATGAATAAAATGGCAATAACTATTGTGTTCACGGCCCACGTGAAATAATTGCGAGAATGGCTGCTAACGCAAATGGAGGCATTTATCACGCGGGATGCATGCAAATGAGTTTACTTAGCGCTCACTGCTCAACAAGATCTGCACGTATGATCTGCAGTTTCATCAGCCCATTAACAAGAAAGCTCTGCTCTGCACACATACACACACATACTCGAGGTGAAATGAACTAATTTACATCGGCTTTCAAATGAAGAAGGCGTAAATGAGAAACCCCTTCTCTTTTCGAGGTTAGAGTTGGGAGTCTATTGGTGGAAAACTAATTGAAATGCTTCCTCATTCCGCAGCGTTAGCTGTGAAATGTCGTGATATGATATGATATTTCTTTACTCGTTTCCCTCCAGCAAAATCGGATGATGCTTTTTCAACTCAAATATCTATTTTAATCAAAATTAAAAATTTCAAAAAAATATTCAAATATTCAAAATCGGAAGAGAAGAAATACCCATCTGGATTATGGTCATCTTAAAGGCTAAATTGATGTGCAAAAGTTGATTATAGATGTATTTATCAAAAATGTCTTTTGCTTTTAGTTGATACACTTACTAAAATTAATGATCCGGTGAATGCTTTTGTTTATTTTGCTATTCAGGACATAATTAATCTCAAATCTAGACCACATCTTTTTTTTTTCAAATTTATTTGCTTTCCTTAATTTCCCCCAGATTTTATTTTTTAAACTACACTATAAACAAAATTACAGTGCATTTTTTACATTATGAATCCATTGAAGCAGTAATTTATGGACCTATTGCATGCGAGTTACTTACATCCATCCATCCATCCATCTGTTCATCCACTCCTATAATATAACCATAAACACACTCTTTTATCACCAAATTACTTTCACTCGAGACATAAATACCCTTTTTAATTAAAAACCTTTATCAACCCGGTTTAATATTATTCTTAAATGAATATTTGTCGATTTGACCCGCGATTACGACACCAACACCGTGGAGTTTCGGGGGGAAAAACGCAAGAAAAATACTGTTTGCACAGCTTAAAAATTCACATGGGGTCGAATGTAATTAGGTTTTGTGAGTGCGCACTTATGTATGAAACAGTAATGAGCCTCTTTTCTTTCCACTCCACTATTGTGGGCTCGTATCTCAGAAGCCAATCTTTTGTCCCCCTTTTTTTTTTATTCAGTCTCCTTTATCGGTGCACGAACGGTAATTACGACTTGTGTCGTGGGCAGCAGCAGTTGCTTTTAGCCGAGCAATTGTTTGTTGGCATGCTGTAATAAACAAGTTATTTTAATATCTTTGACTGCGTTCACCAAATTGCACTTGACTGCCAGGGGGCAGCACAAGCCTTTCATTTGCGCTGAAAATTCGAGCTGCCAGACGGAATTGTAGACATAAATCGAGGGAAAAAATTCTCTTTTTCTCTGTTTATATGTTTGTTTATTTACGTTGACGGGTTTAAACGTCGTTGATTGAATGAAAGAGAGGGAAATACAAACTTGTCAATCAAATAATTGCATCAGAAAGAAATTTCTTACTGTCAATTGCAACTCGTTCGCGGCTCGACGTTTTCGGCGGGGGTTTGTATCGTTGTTTTGGAACTGGTCCAAGAAACACGAAGAAATAGTGGTGCATTGTGTCTCGTTATATTTTATTGCACTTTGAGAAATTACACTGCGTTGAAGAAGAAGACCCACTTGGATGCTCATTGAATACCAATGAAGTAATACGATTGCAAACTTACTTTGCTTTGATTTTTTTTTATTTAAAGGAGTTTTCAAAGGTGATTTTAAGAGAATTGTACTTTTTCTTCTTTTTTTTTCTTTTTTTAGTTTTAGTGATAGGCCTAAGGAAGAAATGTAGGTTGAAGTGGGAGGGGGAGTTAATTGATTTATTCATTTGGGGCGTTGAGTCCATGTTTGTAATGGATTTTTTTTTTAGTGTGAGGGAGAAAAGGGTTTAGAATAAAGGGAATTTTATACAAGTATAAAAGGGTGGATGCATTGATTCGAGTGTACGAATGCGAGCTTTTCCTAAATTACTTTGGAGCCTTTTCTGTGGATGCAAAGTGGTGTAATTTGAGCTGACCCTCATGCATCATCTTGTCCATTATTCGTGACTTGAAGTGGAGATAAGTCTTAAATTTTGCTTGAGATAGTTCTAACCTGTTATTGAACTGAGTTTTAATGTTAGTGCAATTAAAGGTGAGCATTTGGAATTTTATTTTTATTTATTTATTTATTTATTTATTTAATTTTTTTTTATAATTTTAATGAAACACCTCACAGACCAATAAAACTTTTTGTCGATAAGTTAGATGGCATTTTATCAATGGTATGTAATTTTCCATAAAAATTCACATGGATTAAACTAAAATTAGATCAAACATAATTTCATTCAACCATGATGTTCTACTTTGATTTTTTTACTTCCTTTTAAATTTTTTTTATTATTATCACCATAATTAACAAAAAAATTAATTTTTTCATTCTTGTCATAGCGTAAAAAGATATCTTAATTGAGTGGCTTGCAGTCAGCAATTACGTGCGGAAGTTTTCATCAGAGAAAACGCGCACATTTTTCACATGCTTAATGAAGCACGAATCAACAAGGAGATGAGTTTGTGAAAAGAAATGCTTTAGACGTTCAGTCCAGTAGAAAGTCGAGTGAAAAGGGGCGTTTTTATTTGAGGGGAAAAGGTTGCCCTTTTTGGCTACGTTCTATGGTGAACATTTTGATGGGCAAATGGAATTTGCCGCTGCACTTTTCCTTTATGTCAATGTGAGGCTTTCTCTTTCTTGACTGCATAGAGGAGGAGGACTCAGTGAAAATGTAATTGCATTTCGGACTAAGAGCATCCTGTATTACTGTAAATAAATCAAGTCAGGATCTGTAAAGGATACTAGAGAAACAATCCGGCTGTTCCTCCATCCTCTTGGGAGCCATGACAAAGAAATGAGAAGCAGCTATTCCGCCTCCACCACCGCTTCCCTCTCTTTCCTTCTCTCGGTCCTTTTTCGTTCTGCTTCTTGGCAAAACGTACTTGGTGCCTTCTTGAAAAGGAAAACGGAACATAATGGGTAGCGGTTGTTTTTTTTTTTTTTTTCCTTCGTTGGTTCTTCACCTCTTGAAGTTTGTAGAGTGGTGCTTCTTTCTTCTTTAGTGGTGCTTGTAATTTCTCCTCAGAGTAATAAGAGTGAATGATAATGTTTGTGTACGTTGTGGTGCAAAGATGAATTGAATAATTAATGAGGTGTAGAAGAGGTTTTAGTAATGTTATGTTGGGCTGTTTTTAAAGCAGATTTTTTATTTAATTATAGGCTTTGGGACCTGCTGTTCTATGCAAAAGAATTGTTATTATTATTTTGTAAGAATTTTTTGTTGTTGTTTTGGGTTGATGTGTAGTTGAAAGCACAAAGTCTTGAGGGATGTGTAGTTTAAAAATTTGTAGCATAATTTTTAATGTAGATGGTGACAAAAAACTGACATGTTTGAGTTAAATTTCTCATTTATTCAGAATTAAAAATTTAAGTAATGTATGATGTATACATTTCAGTGAAAAGAGAATTTTTTAAAACATTTATGAATTTTTTTGTGAATGGCAATGCATTTAATTCTAAAATGAAAAAAAGATATTTTTGAAGATTAAAATGATTACGGTAAGTGCCTATTGCATAAATTACTGAATTCTCAATTTTTATTCACGTAGTAAAATAAAATCACAAATGATGATCATTGTGATTTTAAGTATGTGGCGTTGGGGAAAACAAACTTAAAAATAAATACATTAAATAATAGACATTATAAAGTAATATATAGAAAGATAAAACTGAAAAGTAACAAACATAAAATAAAACAAATAAGACAATACCGGTAGCGAGTTTTCGGGCTAACATAAATCGTTATAATTTAGACCAGTTATGTCCTTAAGTTCTTATAAAATGCATTAACCTAGAAGCATTTAAAAGAACAAAAAGGCATAACAGTTGAAATTATAACACTAATATTGAATATTAATAAAATAATAACATATAAAAGATAACTTATTTCTTGACACGCAGAGAAGTTTTTAAACGAGGGACTTTAGCCAATAACATTCCTATACGCGTAAAACCATTCTTTTAAGGTGTAATTTTCAACCCTGAAGCTATAAATTGGCATCTTTCTGATACCGGTAGTTAATTATAATTTTCGAATCTGCGTTAATAACAGAAAAGGGATGTTTTAAGAGTTCAAAAGACGGGAAGAGAAATTAGTTTGGAGTTAATTGGCGTGTTAAAGAAAGAATGGAGAGTCGATTTCAGATTTTAATGTTTTAAAAATAATTTGCTTCAATTTGTAAGTCGGAGGCGCGACGAGCTTCCCCTATTACGTATGCAAATCGAATGTACTTAAGAACGAAGGCAGCTGTTCTTTTTCGTTTTTTTTTTTTTTTTTTTTTATATTCCTGTTGCTCTTAAATATAAAACGGGATAATTTTATTCTAGTGATGCAATCAGGATAACAACTTGGCAATTTAGGAAATTACAAGCTTCGCTTAGATTCATTCTTTCCCTCTCCCAGTAACGTGACTGAAACGAGTCTGAGTCTTGACTTGTGCGCCAATTTTCCAACTGATTTACACTCCGCAGAGCTATACCCACCACGAAAGCCTGTAAAAGCTATTTCTTTTTTTCCCTCTTGCTTCTTTTTAAATATAATACATAAATTTTTTCGCTTAATACTTTTTGAAAAGACAGTTGAAACAGGTGAAACCAGTTTCTTCAGCGCACCGCAAGATTAATATATATTTTATATTTTTTTATATTTCGGTTTAAGGGTAAGAAACGAAAACGTGAAGAAACGATCATCATTATATAAAATGGGATAGAATAGCACGTTTTGTGTACTGAAAGGTTATGCCTTTGACCTAAATGAACGTGTGAATAAGTATCACTTTGAGATTTAATGAGCACAATTTGAGGTTTTTACCAAAAATTATTTATGTTTTTACCGCACAATGAATCTGGCCCCTTGCTGCCCATTTCCATGCAAATGACAATTGATAAAGCCTTTTGGTGCTAATTTACTAGAGATTTGAGTTTGATTTGTAAGCAGAGAGCACGCTTATCTCCCAACTTTATGGTCTTAGACTTGGCACATCAACAGACAGACACTGCGTAAAGCAAACATCTTTTTTTTTTTTTTTTTTACTCCGTTTGGCAAATGATTTGACGCGTGATTTGTTGCATTTTACCAACTCGAATTACAGAAACTTGTTTCCAAGCCTGAAATATGGCGACATTAATAAGTCATTGTTGCTCTTTTCGGATTTGTTTTGGTCGAAAGAACATCGCGTTTACCGAGTTTTATATTCATTTATTCGGGGTCGGGGCATTTTAGGTTTAATTTACACAAATGAAATTCGAGTCACGGGTATGCGAAAAATCATTACCATTCGGTCAGCGGGACTAAAGGGGTCTTGTTTAATTATGCTGCGTATAAATGCGTTTTTAGAAACGCAATAAAATTTGTAGCATTTATTTTAACCGAGTACCGCAATTTTTCACAAGTCAAACCGACAGTCGTTTGCACGAATTCGTTCCGCGCTTTTTCTACATTCACCCCGTTTGCCTTGCACCTGGACACGTGTAACTGTGTCGTCTAGAAATTTTTTTTTTGAAGGGAAAGGGGGAAAAAATGGCTCCCCTCTTCCAGATTTTTACCCTCCATTGTGTCGGAAGGGGTTTTTGGGCGTCAGATGCCTATTTAGCTGGGAAAGTGTTAATGTTACCAAACCCTTCCCCTTTTCTTACTGCCCGAAAGCTTAATATGCGTATTTTTTTTCGGTTTTGTGGCTGTATAATGAGAAAGGGTGCTTCTAATTTGCCTTATAGAGGGCGTTTTTGACATAGCAATTAGGCTTAAGACTTTTTAAAAAAGTATTAGAATAAAATCTTTAAAAGTTAGGTTTTAAAAAAATTAAAATTTGAATTTTTAATAGCAATTTTAATCTTTTTTAAAAATTGTTTCGGAATTAAAAAGTCAAATCTCGACGTTCGGTAATGGGACGGGAATTAAATTACAATAAATTAATTTTTATTTTTTTAATGTTACATTTTTTAAAAATAAAAATAAATTACTAAATTGAGAAATTAATTTTCTACGTAAAAACACTCTGGAGTAATGAAAAATTTTTCTTCCAAACGATGAAGACATCTTGTTGAGTAGCCAGGTGACGTTTTGCTCGGATTCACGCATCATTAGTGGCTGTGTCTAGTTCGCGTGTGCACTCTGGTGACAAATTGCAGATTTATTTCCAAACTCAAACTCGAAACTCCAACTCAGTCTGACCTTTTAACGACTTTTTTTTTAGCTGAGGGTTGGGAAACTTAACAACATAATGTTTATGTTGTTATTTTTTAACCCCAACATCCGTCCCCCATGTTGTTTTTTATAACTGTGTCCAATGGCTGTGAGAGAAAAATTAGTTATTGGCTGTTGACTGCACAAAAACATTACGAAACGCATTGTGTAATGTATTTTTTGCTTGTTTTTCACTCTTCACCCTCTTGTTTTTTTCTAATGGTCCAAATCAACACAAGAGTGGGTTTTAAGTCTTTGTTTTTCTAATGGTGGGAACTGGAGCCGTTTTTGTCGCGCGGTTCATAACCCTTTTTTTCTCTTTGTTTTTGGTATAGTGGGAACCTCAAGTGATTTTCATGGGATTTGTTTCCCTCTAGAGTTGTTGATTTATACTCGCAATGTCTTAATTGCCCTGTTGCTCTCAACCTTTCAACTGTTTTTTTTTTCTTTTCCTCCTTCTTGTTCGTCTTTTTTCTTTCATTTCGCTACTTGATAAAATTTATCTCTTCCTTTTTTCCCTCGTTTGTATTACATTTTTTTTTACTGTATATCTTTGGCGGTTACATCGATTCTAGGAATGCGAGCTGGAATTAAGCCTAAGGAGAAACGAGAAGGGAAAAAAATCATCTGTTGACATTTTTGAGATTTGAAATATTTGCATATCAGGATGTAATTTGCGGAGTTACTTACAAGTTGAAAAGAGTAAAATTAGCTGATTATTTTATGAATGTGTAATGAAATTTCTAAAAATAAAGCAATATTAATTATTTTTGCTTTGGTGAGGGATTAAGAAAAGGATGGGTTGGATTTTCGAAGAAAGAATTTATAGAGGGCTCTTTGAATTTGTTCGCTGGCATTTCCTGCATCTAAATTTAGGGTAATTGCACGAGTTGAATGGGAGTTAAGGATGAGTTAGTAGCCCGATCGTAAATTAACACGTGAGGCTGTAATGGCAGAGGTCGTAATCACACATCGATCGGATGATGATGATGATGAAAAGAAAGGAGGAAAGGAAGAACGGGAAAAGCAAAACCCACTCGCATTTTACGATAATTTTAGAATATAAAAGTTTAATGTGAAATAAACATTTCTCTTAAAACTTTTGAGTTGTGTTAAGTTATTGCGGCTTTAAAAGTGATAACTGCCCCCTTGTGAATATCTGTGAGTGACACGAAAGTCATTTCAAAGTGATTTGTATTAAAATTGGCGCGGAACGAACGCGAATAAAGTAAATTTTCTTGGGTGGTTTTATGTAATAAGGGCAGTTTGGCCACGCTGATGGCGGCAAAACGGTGTTTCTCGAAGAGTGAATTAACATTTTATGGAGTTCTAAGTCATTTGGATTGTGGCGCTGACAATGGCCCAAAAGCAAAATGTCGAGAGAAAGTGAGAGTCGCGAATGCGGGGTTCGGCAATTTGTGAAATTTGAATGAAAAGTTACGAAATTGAATGTGAATTTTGATTTTGTTCCGCTTTTCGGAATGGTCGGGATTTTCGGTCGCGCTTAATTTCAACTTGTGTGAAACAAGCGCGTTAAAAATGATGTCGTACGGTGTGTGGACTTTGTTCGCACTTGTAGCGAGTTTTATATTTTATGTACCATCAAATACGATGGTGTTTATCGTTGAATTTAATGTGCTCGCTCTTTTCATTATAACGTTTGACAATGGGCCGTTTGCATTAATAGTGCCGAAATTGCTGCTGCAGCCATCTGGTTTATGAAAAGCCGAAAGATAAATAAATTTGGAATTTAAAAAAAGTTAAAAATTTAGAAATTACAAATTAAATTGAAGAAAAATGCGCGGCTTTTAATGGCTCGTTCTACGACTCGGTTAAGTGCATCCGGTACCGTATCGTTAATTACGTATGTTGCTCTTTTATGACTAAATAAGTCAAGAGAAATCTAAAAACAAAATCAGTAAAATGAAAATTTAATGTGACGGATTTTAAAATTTATATTTAAAAAATCTGAAATTTCTAAACACGAGTTTTAAATTTCTGCTTAGATGAGCATAAAATATAATTTTAATTATAATTTATATTTCAGGACGTCAACAACGACGAGCAACTTCAACCACAAACTGGTCAGAACGTCTGAAACCAAAGGTTAGTGCATTCTTAATATTACATAACATTAATTTATGCATAAAAAACTACTTCTCAAATTTTTTAAAATTTTTAAAATTTTTGAATTTTTAAAATTTATGACGCGCTGTTTTCTTTTCTGAGAAAGATGTGAAAGATGTGAAAAAAGTGCGACTATGATCGGCCATCTGTGTCTGTGCAGCGTGTTGTGTATATTGGGATAGCATGGAGTGGGGTCAGCTGGGTCTTTGCTATTTTTATTGCACTATTAGACACGAAATAAATCAGTTGTCACGTGTTGGTAGGCTGCAGGTTTTCAATAATTTATGTCTGGTACATAGAGAGAGAGAGAGAGAGAGAGAAAGAGAAAGAGAGGAATAAAATGATTCAATGACTGGTTAGTAGGTACATTTGCGAAGTGTGAAATTTGTGCAAAATGCGAGGCGAGGAGCCGGCGACAGATGGTTTTGCGGTTACCCCTTTCTGAAAAGAAAGAGTTGCGCGTGGATTTTTCAGTTTTGTGAAATGCAAATGGCTAACGAGGTGGGAAAAAAGAAAAAATTGGTCACACCAGCCGCAAAACGAGGGCAGATGCGTGGAGAGAAAGGGATATGTGAATGTATATACATATATACGTCGACAACCCCTTTCTCCTTGCCTCCCCCCCACCCGACACCCCTTCCTTTTTATTGGTGGGAAGACGTGCACCCGCACAATGGTATCCCAATGCATTACTTTTTATACACATATTTTTCATTTTTATGCGACGCTGAAATAAGCCGTTGAAGCCATTAAACAGGTTAGCGGCAAATGAATGGCGAGAAAGACCATTACCGACAGGCATACTCAATTGCACGTTTTATTTATTATGCCTTTAGTTATAAGTAGTTTGAAAATTAAACCTAAATTCAATTTTAAATCTAATTTTGAGTTTTTTGGGTTTTTTTTTAAGCAATATTGACAGGGATTTAGGATTTTTAATTCCGATTGTTGCCTCGAGATGGCAAGAGGCTTTTGCGCAAGTCACGAATTGACAATTAGTTTGTGATGCAGAAAATTTCATGAGAAGATGATTTCTTCATTTTTTCCCCCTCTAAATCGAGCGATTCATGTAGATAGCAATTGTGAAAATTAAGTTTGAATGAGAACTAATTTTAGCCGGCTCCAAGGAGACGGCGATGTATCGATTTGCTGCTCAAATGATGAAAACATCATTAAGACGAATTCAATCAAACATATTATCGCAAAAAGTTTTGAGTTTTCCGCGAGCTCGTTATAGAAATTATTGCTCGAAGAAGGGAGGGGGGGAATAAATGACTTGTTCTGATGAAGTCATCAAAGACGTTGACAGTTGAAAACGATGCCTTCTATTTGTTTTTCTTATCCCGTCGTTTTTCCCTCGTCTTCTTTCACTCAATCCCCTATCGGATTGTTTAGAAAGACGTAAGATGAGTCACGAAGAGAATAAATACGTCCCCTGCCGGCTGATGTAATACTAATAACGTTGATGATAATGAGAGTGAAGTTTGGCCACAAATTGGGTTTTGTTTTAATTTATTATCTGAACATTGAATAAAATTTGAACTTGCAGCTGCTGCCCCATTTTAGGTTGTGGTGCGGTCGCTCAGCCGCATTTAAGTCTTATTGATTAAACTATTCTGTTTGATTTACGGCTATTATAACATTAAACCTGTCCTCATCACTCGTTCCCTTTTTCTTTTCTCTGGTAATTGTGTATACCAACAGATCGATACTGCGAGTTTGCTTCTTTCTGCATGGCAGCTTTGCTAAACTTTTTTCAATGAGCCCTTCCTCCCAATTGTCTTTCTCTCTTTTAACTCATTTTTGTTTGTGCACAACAAGCTGAATTTCTGTTTTGCTTTACTCTCTTAATCCATTCTTTTGAAATTAATTTTTCATTTTGAAAATTCAAAAATAGAAAGAAGAAAAAAATAAAAAATTGCAGTTTGCTTTTCTTCATTTCTTTTAAAATCCTGATTTACGTGGTTGGGTTTTTGGAATAAGAGAAAAAAAAATTGCGATTTAAAGTAAAGTAAAGTTGAGCTACAAGAGTAAGTAAATCGATTTTTCGGAATTTCAGAAAATGTTATTATGGACGTGTATTGAGGAAAAGGTTTGCCGAGAAAATATTGAGGGCGTTTGCGATGTAATGTATTCCTGTCAGCTTTGACTGCGAGTCTTATTCGGTCACATACATACACTGGGCTGTACAAACTTTGAGCCGGGATTGAAATGAAGTAACTTTTTTTTTAAATTCAATTTAGTTTTTTTTTCGCTTCTTCTTTCTTTGGTGTGTGGGTGGGTGGGTGGGTGGTTGTTGGGGAGAGGAAAGAAGAAACTTGTTCATTTTTTTTCTATCTTTTAAATGGGAAATGTCGCTGATATGAAGAATGAAAAGTATAATTTTCACTGTCGGGTTTGTGTATTCAATACTGGGGAAGACCAATTATCATAAAATGGCAAACGTCCCATTCGTGATTGGCACGAGGCTTTTACTGGAAATGAAACTGTCCCGCTTTTACGGGACTCGGTTTCGCTACTATCGTCCAATCAATAACATCGTCCTAGATGCTAAGCAGCAGGTATAGATTTATAGAGAAGTAGGGTAAAAAAAAAAAAAAAAAGAAAAAGAAAGGAGAAATGAAAAAGAGGTGAGGAGGTGGAGAAGGGTTTTGTAATGCTCCTGCCAAAATTGTAATGGTAAAAATCGATGCAAGCAATACGCCAGCTTGTCACATGGAAAAGACGAGGTTTTGGAAAAACCTATCGAGTTAAGTCTTTTTTTTTTCTTTCTTCTTCTTTTCTGTATTGTATTTATTGAAAAAAAAATCAGCGGAAAATTCAATTGGCTGTTTGGTTTTAGTAAATTCCTCTTGAGGGAAAGAAGGTATGAAGTAATTTGAAATTGGCTTTCTAATGTTGTTGGAGTCTGTTAGTTGTATACTTAATCAACGTTTAACAAGCAACAGTAAAAGCGTGATGCTTCACTGCATGAGTCCCATCACTCATTTTATGTGCCCATTCACTCATACAAGTATCTTGAGATTTTTTTTTTTAAATTATTCAATTAAGAAATAGTTTTATTTATTAAATTTTTTTTCCCAGGAATTGTTAGAGGAAAATTCGGTTTTTAAATAACTGGAAAAATAATGTTTACTTAATCTACCATCGATTCATACATTTTTAATTACATGCAACGTTTTAATGCAGTAATCGGTTGTTTTATTTTTAGTAAGTTGTTATTTTTTATTTCAAGTTTATGTTAGGTCGGTGGGTTGATGGATTTGTAATGGTAGCTCGAAATTATCCTTTAATAATAGATGGTTCCGTTAGTGCACGATACAAATTACCAATAAATCTGTCGCGTGCGTTTGTCCTAAATTGATAAGAACAACATTAATTATTGGCTCGGCCTAATATCTCCTTTTGATGGCACGGCGATCCATTAGGAGCTGCCGTGCCATTTAGTGTTCACAGAATATTACACCGTGATATATTGGAGGCCATTACAGGAGCCCATCAAAATGGAGTAGGTTTTATGCGCCCGGGTGACATCATTCTTGGCCGTTATGGCAGTTAGAAATGACATTTCTAAACTTTAAAAGGTTACATTGTCTCAAGCCAAGCGTTAAGGCAGAGACGGCACAATGGCTGAGATCATCTCGAATCGTTCTCGGGTGTCGATCGAAAGCGCTCCACTCCATTCCATTGAAAGAACTATTTCCTCTCCCTTACACGGTCTAACAAAAATTTAATCCATCGCTTTTCCTAACTCCGATGGGATTCTGCCCTTTTTTCTTGTTCAAAGGGTTAAATTTGATCTTAGTCTCGGCCACCTGTTGGCGAATAGGCCAATGAACTCATGTTATTTTTTTTTTTTAATTTTAAAGAAAAAATAATTTCAAGACATTAAAGAGATAAATTTTTCAAAATTTATGCGATATGGCATGAATAAATATTAAAAAAATAAGATTTAACTCGAGATAGGGAATGAAGTCATAAAGCGAGTTTATGGGAGTTAGGCGTATTTTTTTGTTTGTTTACTCGAGATTGCGGGTTAGTTGACTCTCGTTAAAAGGAATTAAGTGTGAATAATGGTTTGCTAATTGTACATTTATTAATAGTGAAGGAAGTCAAGTGGAAGCGAGAGTTGGGATAGGGGGTGGGGGGTGGGGGGGAATGAAGTGAATGAGGGAAAGTGGCAAATGCAGGCATTTGGATGAAATTGAAATTTTGATTGGAAGATGTCATTCCTCACGACAGAACGTGATGATGATGAAAGCGACATCTGTTGCAAATAAAATGTCTTTCTCGCAAATGTGTGTTGGCCGCTCATCCATATGGATCCCCGCACCCTCGCCCACCCCCTTTTCCTTCCTTCTCTCTCTACTCGCATCTGAATTGAAATCAACAGAATGTGCAACTTGTGCGCTTTGAAGCTTCCAAAACTCAGTCTAAGTGCCTTCCACTGTATATGGAAATATGCATTCATTCATGCAGGTGGTGGGTTGAGCTGTGCGTAATACCAAATAAAAAAGTATACCCCCTTTTTTATACTTACTTATATATATATATATATATATATATATATATATATATATATATATATATAGAAGAAGAAAAAAATCTTTTTCGCACTACCATTTTATTGCCGATCTTTATCACGTTAGAAATTCAAAAGTCGATTTTTTAAAACTACCAATATTTTGAATTATTTTTTCTTTTTATGGAAAGGAGGGGGGGGAGGGGAAGTATAAAATTGTAGAGCATGATTCGGAAATACAAATTGCAAGATTTGTGTCTCTAATTCTAAAAATTTCTTCCAAGAATTTTTTTTTTTTTTTAATAAGAAAATATTCATTATTTTTGTTTTTTTTCTGAAAACAATTTTGCGCAATGCGAAATTGCTTCAAGTGAAGTAATGAATAAAAAATTAAAAGAAAAAAGAAAAGGAAAAAACATAACGGAGACAAGCAACATCATAACATCTTGAAAGCTCGGAAATAATGGCGTTGATGAATGAACGAAAAGACGGTGGGCTTCTGGTGAAAGTTTGGCGAAATTAAAATTGCCTAATGCAAGAAAAAAATAAAAGAAATAGAAAGGAAAAAATAAAAAGAAAGCGATCCACACGCTGTTGATTTACGGCGCACGAAGAGAAGAGTTTTAAATGGAATTACGACCATAAAAATACGGGCACGAACACGCATCCAATAGGCCCGAGCTGCAGCCATCAAATACTAATTAATTAATGGACGACACCATTGAAGGAAATTCTCTTGCTTTTATGTGAGAAATTTGTTGTTACATTTTGGAAACAGATGCACCGTTAGCTTATGGAAAATGGCTCCGTCTCTCGTCGTGATTAATGACAACGTATTGATCAAAGCAGTTTACTCTGACAGTAAATTAATCATCGATGTTCTTGCTCACATTTTCCCTTGCTTTTTTTTATTATTATTTTTTATTTTATTTCATTTTTTTTTTTGCTAGTGTCAATAAAAATTCTTCTCATTGCGTGTACTTTTTGATGCAATAAAAGCGAAACTTTTCTTGATGAATATAAATGGGGCTTATTGAAAACGTCTGGCTGAATGGAAAAAGGGTTGTGATTTATTGGAGGATTTAAGTTTCTTAGAACGAGGCCAGTTTAAAAAAAATAATGGGGGAAGTAGGAGTAGGGAATAAATTTATGTTTGGTGTTTGGGTATTTTTGATTGAAAGAGGCAGGCAAGGGAAGGATTGATAATTTAACACAACCCCTGGGACGGAAGATAAAACTATATTTATGAGTAGAGTTTTTCCTTTCCCCAAACCTGCCCACCCCACCCTTTTTTCCTTCACTGCTTCTAGATGGAGCTCGAACAAGATGCTTTCAAAGTGATTAAAGTTTTTCTTTTTTATGTATGTATTTTGTTTGCATTTTCAGCAAAGTGATTTTTTTTTATATTTTTTTTTTGTGCCAGGGTATTTTTGAGGGGAGTTTATTCTTTCAGGAACTTGGTACGTTGCACCTGCTCAATAAGGTGGAATAAATGCTGTTTTTATGCGCTCAATATTAACCTAGACTTTGTGTGAGTATGTATAGATTTATAGTCTGTGCCCACATGTATTTATAGGATGATTTCTCTTGTGTTTGCTTCTCGCTTGCTGAGCTGTACATCCAAATTTTATGGAGTGGAATTCAGTCATGAATAATGACTTTTTTCCCTGCTTTCAAATCTAGAAAAAAATATATATAATTTTTTTTTTTTTTAAAGAAAAGAGAGAAAAAAAATGGTTGAATCAATGAAAAAGACCCGGCACATTATAAGGCACTTTGATATTCCAGCTTGCATTTAATAATGTTGGCGAGGAAAAAAGACTGTAACCACGCAAGTTAAAATGGGGCTGTAAATTGGCTTTCGCATTGGTCTAATTGCATCTTGAGCTTAGTTGGAAACAATTTTAAAGGTTTCTCCTGGGGAAAAATTGCAAACTAATAGGAAATAGAATTAAAATAGTTGTGGAAAATTTGCATAAACCTCGTTAGGTTGTTAAAATTTCAGCCGTCTCAAATGACATTTTAATGGCACTTTTGGTGTAAGTGGGCCGCTGCCTTTCCCGAAGCGGGGTTGTATATGGCAGTTTTGAAGCAATATTTACAAATGTGAGTGGAAATAAATACGGGGATCGGTAATCTGGGTAAATTACATTCCCGTGGTTTCTTGGCAATTGCCGTTTCGAGTGAGGGATGGCGAAAATATTCCATTTCTTGTTTCCACCCGGTTTTATAATTTTTTTTTCCATGTTTTTCGATTGATGTCGTGAGCAAGGCGCAAATGCGAACTCATCCAACACCCCTCGCCTCCTTGCACTCGGCTTCATCTTTCAAGTCAGAGCCTATCTGCCTATTCATAACTCTGGCAGGAGAACGTGTCATTTGCTCCCATTACCTTGCTAAAACATGTCAGATGTGATCATTTACCACGAATGTATTCCTATCACATTGCAAATGAAACACTCTGTCGGTGTCATTCCGCATAGCAATCTCGTCAGAGGATGGAAGAGAAATATACCAACATTAAAAAAAAGTAATTTTTTTTTTCTTTTGAAATTTTTTACAAAAATAAAATTGAAAAATAAAAAGCATACGGCACTCGGCCTTTCGGCGATCATCACAGATGATATGGTGGCCGATATTCATAGGGTATTTTTTTTATATGTTGGAAGAGGATTTGTTGGTTTTCTTCTTGCATCTTGCCAAAACATATCATCTGACAAGTCTTTGAATGTGGATTGAATCGGTAATGTGTAGAATTTCGTCCGATGCTCAACTCGATTGCATCGTTGGACATGGTCCAAAGATGTAAAATGATGGGATGTAAATTTGTTGTAATCACTTTGTTTGGCATTGCTTGTTTGGAGGGGGAAAAAAAAAATCATTTTTTTTTCTTGCAAGTTGTAAAAGTTTTTATCTTTCTTTTTCATCGTTGTGGGATTTATTTTGAATGTATATGTTACGAGGCTTCGTCGGGTGACTGACTGGATAGGACGTTTTATTGGTTGGTTTAAAGTTACAGATTCCTTGTAACGCGACACAAATTAGACGATTCAACAACAGTTTTCATTAATTGTAAAATTAACATACTTTTTGCAACCCGGAAAACGAATGAAACCGAATGAAATTAAAAGTATAGTTTTTTCTCCGGCTTTGTTGCATATATATATTCTTATTTTATGATATAAAATTCGCATGTTTATGGAAACATTTCGTATTTAGATAATGAGCAAATGCTGGGATTTTGATTTATATAATGCATGTTTACACATGATGTTTATTACATGGGATATGAAAATTATGTTTCCAGGAAAACACATGATTTCGTAATGAGGTTATTGATGATTAACAACAATCAATAATTCTGATATATTTAGACAACACATCTGTTACTATGCAGGAAAATAAACCATTTTAGATTTGTTGGCTTTTTAAATAAATCAAACTGTCATTGCATTCATAAAAACATCATCTTGTTAGTTTACATTAACACTAATGGCTTGTAATGACAAGTCGTTTGCAGTAATTTCAGTGGAAAAAAAAAGGGAAAAATACAATAATGATTTGGCCCAATAGTTAGTAGTTAAACATGTTACGTGCAGTGAAGCCTGCTAATGACAAGTCGTAATATCGGTTTCCGTTTTCGGAAGGACTGGGAAAAGGGTTTACCCAAAAACAAGGCCTAAGTCTTTTTAATAGGCTTTGAAACTGTATTCTGATAGGAATGTAGATTTAGTGTGAGGACACGCTGGAGTTGATAGCTCGAGGTTGTAGATGATATTATGCGGCATGAATTTTCATCCAAAACCCATTGATTTCACCTGCTTGTAAGTGGCTCTAGGCGGCTTGAGGGACATCTGGCGATGAATTTTATGCGCTCAATCGTTTTCTTGAGATGCCGCTAAAGGTTCAGCGGCCTTCTGGCGGAGAAAAATGTAATCAACGATTAAATAAATTTAATACTTGTATTTAATTAAGTTTGTTGTGTAAATTGCAGATTGAATATTAGTGTTTTAGGACGCCGTTGTTGACGAAATAAAAAGTTTGTCGTTGCATAAAAGCATTTATTTGAGTGGAGGGAAAACTCGCTTTTATGCACATTGTATGGGTGTTGCAGTGACAGTTTTATGTTAATTATTTTTTCTCTTCTTTAGCACTTATATTTTAACAGTGCTTTTACATGTCCAAGAGAAGAAAATTGCAATGCGCGGTTTTATTGCCGAATACTTTTTATTCCTTCTCCCTTCTCCCTCTTCTTCACTTCCCTTTTTTTTTATTTCTGGTTGCATATATCAAGTAACTTGTGCTTCTCATTCTTTTGGGCAAAAATCTTTAACTTTAAATTGCCTTTTTTGTTCTTATCTTTTGTATATATGATAAAGCTCCTCTTCCCTTTTTTTATTCTTTTATTCAAATGAGAAGTCGAGTGGAAAGAAAAGTTTTATTGACTGTAAATATTACAAAATGTTACCCTTCTCTTTTCCTTTTTTCTTTTTTTATACCATATTGCAAGTATGGTAAAAGTTTTTCAAATAATTCGTGATTTATATTTAAGCGCAATTGAGGAATTAAAAATAGATGGGCGCAAGAGGGTATGAAATATAGATCAAAAGGTGGAGCTTAAAAATTGATTGCGATATAAAGTTAAGTTATAATAAAATGTATAAAAGGGAGCGGAGGAATTGGATTTTTTATTTTTTATTTTTTATTTATTCTATTTTGCGGCAAGTGAGTTTGTTGTGAGAAAAGGATTATATAGTGCGAGAGGTGGAGATTGGAGAGGCATCGCAGCCATTTGCACGAGACTAGTGCTGTCGATAAAATTGTTGCAATCCAGACGAGGGCGAGATTTTACTGGCGATGTTGCACATGCTGATAGAGATGCAGCTGCATGCAAAACTGAAACGGGGGTCGAAATCCTCGACTCGAGTCGGGGGTGAAGGGAAAAGGAGATGCACACAACACGCGCGCACAAAACCATTGATCAGTTTGCAATTCTGGCCGCGTTGTGGATTCGTGACAGTTGTAAACGAGATTTTTGTGTGCCGAGAAATAAGTTGGAAGCTAAAAGGGATTCAAGATTACTCAGTTGATTGAAGTTGAACATTTTTGCGAACGGCGCCGTGCCACTCACACTCATGGAAATGCCCAATTCCGTGTTGGCCGAGGATTTTTACGAGGTGTTTCCGCGCTGCAATTTTTATTATATTTCCTTTCTATCCTCTATTACAACACCCGCGAGAGAGATTTAATATCCTCCTGTATAAACTTATCTTCATTTACGCTATAATTCATCGCTTCATGGCCGCCGACGTCTATTTTAAAGGGTAATAACGACGGATAAACAAAAACAACAAATGTTTCTGATTTTTAACTCTTTTTTTTTTTTTTCTTCTTTCTTCTTCTTTCTTTCTTTTCTTTTCTTCTTCTTTTTGATGCTTGGTGTTTGGGAGGTAATTACGTTGGAAGGAAACGGGTTTAGTTTAACGCTGAGTGAATGTGATTATCAACTCAGGGATTTCGAGTGAAAGACACGCGTCATTTCTCACTATTGCGGAATACGCTAATTACATCGGACAGGGATTGCGAATAAGACTAATTGCTTCTGTCTTGTGTTTGGTTGACGCAAAAATTACTGGCAATAATCTAATGAAGGTCTCTTGTACGTGTTTGTTTTGTGAGTTTCCAGCGAGGTGTATGCAGCAATTTGTGATTTCGCTAAAAAAAAATTGCTTTTATTTTTTTTTTTCCTTTTTTTTTTTTTTTTCCTTTCCTTCCTTCCTTCTTTTTCCTTTAATTTTTTTTTCTTTTTTTTATATCATAAAAAAAAGAAAAAGTATTGAAAATGTTAATGAAAAATGAAAGGTAACGTAATTCACATAATAAATTGACAGATTAATTGAAAAAAGGAGCATTTAGGTTAATAGAGTGTAACAGGCAAAGATTGGATTCGTATATACGAGAATTGATGGACACCGAGAGAATTCCACGTCGGTGGGAGGAAAAAAGAAAAAACTTTGCATTTCGCGATCGATGACTGAATAAAAAACGAATGCCTACCCTCCATTTCCATTCCATTTTAGAAAAAAAAGTAAAAAAAAAAAAAAAAAAAAAAGAATAAATCCACTCGCACTTTTTTTGTAACAGCAGTCTGCTTTTGCTGTCAAATTGGTTGTAGGTAAATTTATCTTTAAATTTTAATAATTAATGACACGTGCTAATTTAAAAATTGTGTTTGCAGCTAATTTCATTTGGGATTGTTGAATGTGAGAAGGTGAAGAAAAAAAAAATCAAGTGGAAAATGTAAAATGGTTGGTATAAAAGGGAGAACTAGAGGGGGAGGTGGGAGGGTGAAAGGAAGGGAAGGGGAAGGGAGGTGAGGGGAGGGTTTTGGTAGCGATTCCTCTCCCTCGCAAAGCGGATGGAAGTTTCCATGTTTGAGTTTTATTGATTGTGCTGCATGAGTCTCGACTTCTTTGAGTAAATGATCATGGCGGATGGAAAAGATTGCATTTGTTTAAACGGGTTTCAATTAATGATCGCACCTAATCAGTTAATTGCTCACGGAAGTAATTATGCTAAGACAGTGCACACGGTCTGGGGATTAATAGATGTCTTTCATTGGCATTAATTTCATAAGATTTTGTCGAATTAAAATTTTCCAAATTAATTGGATCTGCGAGTTTTATTTCATTTTGTTTGTTTGTTTATTTGGTTGGTTGGTTTGGGGATTGGGATTTGGACGAGTTTGTGTTGGCAAGTTGTTGATGTACATGTTAAATGGGAATGTTAAGTCGGTTTCATCAACATCTGTCTGCTTCAAAGTGGGAGCGTGCGAAGGACTTTTAATTGAAAATTGATTAGATTTGAGGATTAATCCATTGGGCTGTGGAATCCTTTTGATTGCCTCTCGCTTACAATCTAAACACGGTTAATTGATTGCTGCACACTTGAATTACTCACAACACGTGTTGAGCTCTTGCGTTTATTGCGTTTTATTCTCAGCACCGCGATTGTTTTTCGCAAACACTTTGTTCTTATTTTCGCACGCTTATTTACTGAATTAGGTGTTTGTTGGCATTATTAAGCTCTTGTTTTGCTCCTCTTTTTGTAATTATAAGGTGGTTTTGCTCCCCCTGAGAGGAAATCTGCGACCGGTTCATCTATAAAGAGTGTTTGAGTTTCATTTCGCGCATTCCAAAACTTGTTTTAATCGTGTGTTTTTCTCATTACGAACAAGCTGCAAGCAGCGAGCACGACACATGAAGCGATTAAAACTGCGTTTTGGAATGTGATGTGTAATTTGAAAAACATTTTTTTAATTAACACTATGCGTGTCTCTGTCGATGTGAAGTAAATCCCAGCCTGAGGATAGGGGAGATAATGACATCAAAACTGACATAAACGTCATTTGTGGTCAGAGTTGTTGGTGTTGCTGAAAAAAAAATGAAGTACCAAGTGCATCTTTTCAACACGAACGAGTGTAAATTCAATTTATAATGAACTCTGACTTTGAAATAGGTAAAGTGATGTTTTATTACTGAGTTTACACAAGGCATTTTTCAATTATAAATTCTAAGTTAAAATTAACTAAACTTAAAGGAAAATGCTAAAACTTTTGTTTTGCGCAGTATATTTTTCTCTTACAATTATAAGTTAAATGCGACGATTGCTAAATCACAACTAAATAAGAGACAATTTTATACCGGTATCTTTGTTTTTGCAATAAAATAACTCTAAAACTGGAATGCATTGTGCAGAAATTGACCTGAAATCGAATGATAAAGTTTTGAAGTGGCAAAGCTGTGTCACCAACGTGTTGATGACATCACTAGGTTGTAAATACTGGTGAGTTTTTTTATTGGTTCTGCTATTTTTTAATTTAATGTTAAAACGTTTTAGTTATTATTTTTCTCGTATACTCACAGCTTTAACGAGGGGTTTAAAACTACTGTATAAGAAAAAAATGCCTTTTGCAAACTATAATATTTGAAACATCTTTAAACTATTCTTGTTGGACACAATGTAAAAACACAAGAAAAACTGATATTGAAAATGGGCAAACTTAAAATGTGTGAATTTTTGATGAATTATGGCGCTCCTAGAAAAGGGTATTGACCTCTGTGAAGAAAAATTCTCAATATTGGTATTGCATTTTCATTCCATTTCCTTTGATTTTAATATAACTGTCGACATTTGATTTTTTTTTTCTGTGCTTTCTATTCTTTCTTTTCTCTTATATTTTTTTTAATTTTATTTTTTTTAATAAATGATTCCAAGCCGAATTTTTCAATGTAAAAACAATTTGTTTGATTCCTTTCTTTTTTTCCTTTTTACCTACTCCAATCCCTCCAACTCCCTTCTTTCAAGGTAAGAAAAACGACATTTCAAACTCAATATTAAAAATGCTAATTTTCGTGCATCTTGTATAACAGCCCTCGCGCACTATTGATTTTGTACGAATTGAAAACATTTTTTTTCTTATTTTCTATCTCTTTTTCATATTTGCCAGTGAATAAATGAAAAATAAGAGTGCAAGCGAGGGGAAATGCAAAGAGGTTTTTCGGGTAGGGGAGGGGTTTGGAAGACAAAGAGAAAAAAAATGAAATGATTATTTATTTTAGCAAAGTAATTTTTCCACTGTTTACTACTGGAAAAAAAATAATTCGTTCGTTCGTTGGCTTATTTTGACTTGTTTTGGAATGGAATGAATTGGAAAATAAAGAAAAAATTTAAAGAAGGAAAAAAAAAAAGTTTGCAAATTGCATGTTCTTGGCCGTGCCTAATCAGCTTTGGAAATGCATAATTGAAAAGGTTGGCAAACGTTGGCATTTCGAAGAAAGACGACCATGATCCAAGTTTATTCGTTTCTCATTTTGTGTTTGTGTTGGCTTGTATCGACTAAATGAAATGAAACAAAAAGAAACTCATTTCGCTCGGTTGTAAAACTTTACTCTTCATATTAGGCTTAAAATTGAAACAGAAACACACCGTTTCCAATTCAAGTTGAACTACAACTTGTAAAGTTCTTTTTATTTTTATTTTTTATTTCATAATATTAAATAAAAGAAAGAAATAAATAGGTACTCATTTGATGTAGGAAATAATAAAAATTAAATCGTGCGCTCATTACGAATGTAATAACAGCGTTGAGGAACGTAATTTATGACTCGGCACAAAAAGAAATTTTTATTTCGAAATTTATATTAAAAACCATTTGTTATTACTATATTTTTTTCAAGTTTTGGTGTTAAAAGGATTGAATCTCGTGAGCTATGATTGAATTTATTTCGGTCAATTTTTTTGCGTTAGTGTCTTTTGCAGCTGGCTTTTCCTGTTCATCTTTTGCGATCCTCTTGCGTTTGGGGGTGGGGAGCAGAATGATTGTGACATGTTCATAATGCTCGTCGCTCCGTAGGCCGAGTGGCCATTTGTATTCGTGGCAGCAGAGAGAACGTCCTCTTGCGCGCTCTTCTACCCTCCCTTCCCTCCTTTCCCCTTCTTCTCCACCCGCCGATCCATCCCCTCATGCGTCCTTATGCGATGCAAAATTGAATTTTGTTTAAAACGAAAGGAAATGGAGTCGGCAAACAAGTAGGATATAATTGACTAGTGGCTTTTATTGGATTGCGCAATTTTGTTTTGAGGTTATTTGAAACATGGGCTCGGAATTAAGCTCGGTTGCAGGTCAATTAAACGGTTGCAACGATGGCTTTTCGGACGAATAAGTTGCCACACGTAGCTATTAATTAACGAACAAAAGATTTATACGGCTCTAATTGCGCGCGCTTGATTACCCGCTTTGCAACTTGCCCCCGTGCTTTATTCTCGAACGATTTTGGCAATAAAATTGGTAGGAAGGAGGTAAGTTTGTAAGCCATTGGCTCGCCTTGATTTGCTCGTTTAATTTCGTTAATGACGAGGTGAGAACGAGGAATTTTTACCCGGGCTTCGATGGCTGTGGCGCGAGTGCAGCTCTTATATGTGTGTGTGTGTTGTTGTTCCATTTGGATATAATATAATATTAAAACGTGGCTTATTATTGCTGAGCAAAGTGAATATTAAATCTGCGTGTGCTATGAAATGGCATTCATAAAAGGAGAAGGACGACGACCGAAATGAATTTTCATTTTGGACGCTGTTTTATGGCGGAGGCTTAGAAAACTCCTCTTGCTTCTCTATCATGTTTGTCGGACTTTTCAATATTACAGAAGGAATTGCGCGAGTCAATAAAAATCTCGAATTTAATGTCAGTATCGAGAAGAGAAGGGGCCCCGAAAAAAGAGGGCGGAAGAAGAAAAAAAAAAAAAAAAAAAAAAAGTAAAACAAAAAAAAAATAAAAATAAAATAAAATAAAAAGATCTCAGCAGTTGAAAGTGGAAGTGTAGTGTTTTGTGGCCTGAGAGAATGCTGGGTAATGTTCATCTCCCTAGCAACCCAGGAGATGTGAAGCAGTTGCCATGGCAATCCTTTTGTGAGGCGTGGGGAGGAGCAAACAGTGTGCTCTCGTGATTGGGTTTGCGAGCTCTTTGTCGTTATAGCAACGGAAACAACAGTTTTAGGGTTTAAATTTCTCTTTACTCTGTAGCATAATGAAGGAATAACAAACAAAACTGAGACAAATTGCACGTGACGTGCATTCATTTTAATAACAACATGTCGGCTTAAATCAATGCAATTCACTTTGCTCTTTTTTTTTCTTCCTCGATACTTTGCCTCTCATCGATTATTATTTTCTTTTTTTTTTTTTTTTTATTTTAGTTTCGTCCATTTGCAAAATTAGTTTGCTCTGCGTTCGAGGAGTAATAAAAATAAAAATCTCGGGATTAAAAAGAATTGCGGTTTTTTGAATGCGATTTTCGCTCCGTGACCGATGCGCTGTAGTGTGCGGCGGGTACGAGATGATGACAAGGACTGCGAGTTGGATTGAATTTACCATTAAGAACAAGTGTTAGCTTTTCCTTTGAGATTGAAGCGCTTTTGGTGCGAGCGAGCGAAAGCATGAAACATTCATAAAATGGCAGGCAATCAGGAAGATGATGCGCGCCACATAAAGTGGCCGTAAATTGCTATCAGCCAAACAAAGTGTCATGATTGAACACTTTATGCAGTGTTAGACACTTGTGAAATGGCATCATACAGTATATACAAGTAGATAGCCAACTTTGAAAAATATAATTAACTTTTTTTTTTCTTTTTTTGCTTTTAATAAAAATAAAAGTAGATAAAAAGAATTAAAGTGAGGTTCGGGGGGGAAGGGATTTTAATAATATAAATATAGATATTTGTACATGATTGTTTCGTTTTCGTCATGCCAAATTTAATAATGTTTTCACTTAAGTTTTCCGACAAAGAAATGAATTTTTTTTTTCATTTGGTGAGGTGGAGGAGGAGGGAGTTTTCATTTTCTACAAGTCCCATGTTGCAAAAATAATGAAATAAATTGTTTTCAATCAAGCCAAGATGATAAATTAGTAAAAAAAAAGAATAAAAATAATAATGTTGTAAAGAGAAAGCTCGCTAAATAATTGAAATGTTAGGGACATGTCATTTTAGAATAGCTGGAAGTGAAATAAGGTGATTTGTATTGAAGTAAATCACTAGAAGCGTTCAATTTTACTAAACAAGATTGTCTTAAAGCAAATATATTGACTTTTGCTGATGAAATGGCTGGGAGATCGTGTAGAAAAACCACTTAAATTACATGTGTCACTTGTACACTCGTAGAAAAAGGTTTAAAAATATACCTTAAACATATTAAGTACATACATTCGTATTTGTGAAAGTATGTAACTGTAACTGAATGGTAAATGTTGCTATTCACGTAATTTTTAAAAATTAAATTATGTGGGCCTTTTCCTTAATGAAACTGAAGGCATTTATTATGAAGTTAGAAAATGCAGTTGAAGTGCCACGTCGGCTAAATGATGACAACAAAGTTTCTAATTACCAAGGGTACGATACGTTTTAGAAATTTTAATGGCTAAAAAGAAGAATTTGAGCAATTGTTGCGCGCAAGTTAAAGTTAGAGGACTATGAAAAGAACGATTTCAATTTTACGACTCGCAATGATCGGCGTAATGGAAGGCGAGGACCAATTATCGCGGCAATTAAAGCAAGCAATGGGACATCATTTGAGCCCGGGATTCGCACCAACTGATCGTGAAGCACAAAGTGTGCACTTTTATTTGCACTTGTTTTGCTCTTCTTTTTCTGCGGTAGGGTTAGTTTTAAATAATTTAACGTGCGAGTTTGTTGTAAGGAAAGAAGCTGGTAGCAGTAGAAAGGAAATAATTTCCCGCTCTAATTGACTCGGCAAATGAGGTTGTTTTGTCGACTCAAATGGAAGGAAAAGGGTTTTTTTATGAAATGCTAACGGCGAATCATTTCCATAAAGTTGTACTTGTTAATTCGTGAGGAAACTCATCCCTCGTTGTGCGCTCGGATGAGTGGTCGCTTGTATTTTTCGCTCTACCGAGAGTTCCGAGGAGATTTTGTTCGCCAAAGCGGAAATTGGACACATTTCTAATGAAAGTGCCCGAGATTTGCATTTAATTACGCAAGATGATTATTAGAGAAGTGTAATGTATTTTGCCTAACGCATTTGCTCTTGTTGGCAGAACAAATCCCATTTGTTTTGACAAGCCCCCGACGCAATTGGAGTTTAGAATTTGACGGAAGGACGAAGAGAAGAGAAGAGAAGAGAACGCCTGATTTCATTTGGTTGTAAATCCTTTTAGATGTCGGCAGCGGCAATAATAACAATAAATGATAGTAATGGAAAAGACAAATCGATTTTTAATAATTTATTCCGCTCATTTATTTAAAACTACGGCTGAGAGTTTGCGGTGAAGACTCAAGCGTAGACTTATCCGCGTCTCGAAATCTCTTTGGTTTTCAAACGAATTCCCAAAGTCGTAATAATTGATCACCAACGGAACCCTGTAATATCTAATGAAGGGTTAAGCCAATTTGTTGTACTTTACCGTAGCGAGGATTTGCGGGGCTAAGTCAAATTGCGAGATCTTTGTTGGTAAACTTTTAAGTTTCCACCGATTTACCAAGGAATCGGTTAAAATTTAAAGAAAATCTTTAAATTCTAGTCATCAAATCAGAGTGGTATTGAAAATCTGCGTGAGTAAAAGTCTTGAGAAGTGCCTCGGATGTTTGTTTACGAGTGCTGGCAGGTCATTTTACATTTACAGATAAAATTAATAAATAAAACTTATCTTAATCGACCGATCATTACTTTACGCTATGATTGCACTGCACCTATCTCGCACAACTTATGATTTACAGCGCGGAGGTGCCAAACCTGTAAATTACTCTGTTCGCACTTATGTTGGTACTTATGCTATAAATCCAAGGTGACGCTGCAACTGATCGCGCGGTTTTTCGATCAAAACATGCAATTTGTATCACGTTGAAGCAAAATACCAGAAGCTTGGCAATGCCTAAGCAATAATTAACTTTACAATTTAAAACTTGTAATTGCATTGGGTAATCTACATTTGATTTGTAGTAGTAGTAAAAGATAGGTTTTGTCATTGAATTGAAATCAATTTTTATAAAAACAGAAATGATTTAAACCATGATCAAGAATGATTGTGTGCAAATAGTAAATCAGTTTAGCCTGTATTGGTTTTGGTCTTAAGAGTGCATGAGCAAATTAAGTTTAGTTGGACAAAGTAATCAAATCAATTGTACTCGTATATGTGAGCCACTCGGCCGTGCTTCACATTATTTTAATTTCTGTACAATATTGTTTTGGTTTATGGTTCAAATCAATTTGGTCTATTAACAATTAGCAGATTGATAAAATTAACATTGATGAGTGATCACATGGATATGGATTTAGTGAATACAATTGATCAAACAAATTCTTGAGCATGGGTCAAATGAGTTTTTTTGCAGTCTATGTCAAAGCTAAATTCTTATAGACCCGTGCCACACGGGGTTTTTGCTAGGTTTACCTAACTTGAAAAACATGATACAGTACTTTAAATTGAATAATAAAAGAAAAAATAATTTATTTCTCGAAATGAGGCGGCATGTGTTGTACCCTTCCATGGTTGTACTATACAATAGCTGTTGTATTATACTGAAGCAGCACTTCAAAATATGTTCGCGACCCACCAAAAATCTGTTTGCGACCCACGACTTTGATAACCACTGATGGGCATTTTCAGCATTTATTTAATCGTGTTTGTATTGTTAGGTATTATTTTATTATGCAAAGAATGAAATTGTAAACACTTCTTGAGGCAATAACCGAGCAACGAACAGCGCTGGTCTTTATTTATAAATTACAAAGTTGCTTATACAGAAGTTTGAAGACTGATTTACTAATCGGTTGCATGGCTCAAGTTATACAGAATAAAAACAGACCGTATTTAAAATAGATGTTTGTGGATGATCTCATTAAAATTTAAAACTGCTTTAAACATATTTTGCTTGCATTTCTAATGGCAAAGCAAACAAAATAATAAAGTTTATAATTTTAATGTGTTTGTTTTGTTTGGCCGAGTTTGTTGCTCTTCAAGTGTCGTTAAGCTTATCTTCAACTTCTTGATTTGGTCGAGTAACAAAGAAGTGGCGGAGAAGAGACAATGGCCGCCAGACCGGCTCGTAAAGATGGTGGAAAACAGATTTAGGACGAGCAAAAGCATAAAATATTTTTTCTTCTTCTTTTCTCCATTTTTATCTTTGCCATCTTCGTGCTCCGTGTATTGGTTAATTATCCCTCTTCTGCTAGGTTGAAGTGCATTGTAGCGATGGCAATAAATCGCAAGCACGGCCCATTAATGTGGCCATTTTGAATGAAAATGAACTCCCTTTGTGAGTTTTGGCGAGTCGTTTAAAATAAGAACGTTTTGTCTTCTCAGAGATGTTTGCTAACCGCCCTGTGCGTCTGTCTACGATACTCAAGTCCCCCACATGCTCTAAAAGCATCATCTTTTACGGTCATCTTTGATCGCATCAGGTGACCTTGTCTCGTTTAGTTGATTTTTTTTTTTTTTATAAAAATAAGATAAATAAATGGCGTTTATTGACCTCTTTGACGTCACGACGTTCGAAATGAATGATCTGTTGTTGTTGATTTCATTAAAACCAGAAATAAATACTTGAAATAACTCAAACGCACGTCTGAGAAAAATGCCGCGTTTGTCTGACACGAAACTAAATCATTAAAATATTTAATTAAACGCCTATTGTTTGTTAAGGCTATTGGCGGGGAATTCTAATTAAATTAAAGTTGATTAAAGCCATTTTTTAAAAACGATTTTTGTCATGATTAATTGCCTAAATTTTTAATTATCAATCTGGAAATGAATAATAGGCTTAATTTATAATGAGACACATTACATAATTTACGTAAATGATACGAGTGATGAAGTTCGTTCCTTCTCCATTTCATCCATTTTTTCCTCCTTTCTGTTCTTGTAAAGTAGAATTTGGCGGTTGCTGGGAGGTAATTTCCCCTTTTTTCTGAAACTGCATTGATTTACGTAATGTGTCAACTTATTCAAAAGTACAGCAGCCATAAATTCCCAAAGAAAACGGTCGCAGATCATTTATATTAGAGCATTAGAAGAAAAAAGGAGAAAATAAATTCTTCGTTTCAATTTATACCTTTATTCATTTCTCTTATTTATTTTTTTTTTATTTCCTTCTTAAACCGCTCGCGCTCGAAACATTAATGTTTCACCCACTTCTTTTCTTTTTGGTCGATTCGCATGCAAAAATGAGAAAAAATAGTTGCACTAAATAATGCAAATTTAAATTGTGTGGAAAAATGCTCGATAAATCTCGTGTTGTGGCGCTGTTGCTCATTCTTTTATGGATGTTGATCTCGCGAATAAATTATCCCTTCCATTTTCGTCATTTTTTTTCTCTCCTTTTCATTTCTGAAGCGTACGAATTGCAGTAATTTCCATTTCATCAACTAAAAGTCTAATTCTCACCACCGCACGCCCACACGTGGTAATGCGGGAAAAATAAGAGCGGAAAAGCGACGTTTGGAGGAAATAAAAAAAAATAAAAAACAGTTATGCACCCACGATAAGTTTTTATGCGTTTTTGTCGCTTGTCGTTCACCTGTTGGAAGTTTTTAGCCGACGTACATAAAGTAACTGATACGTCGCATCGGAGCATTTTTATGCTCACGCCGGATACACTTTGAAAATTGCCACGTCACTTGTTTTGTAAATGATGGCTGAGGTTTGCGTTTCTTATTGCACGAATAGCCGTGAAAGTGATGCACGTTCCAGTCGTTTGCGGCGTTCGGCGTTGACACGAGGGGTTGACTTTTTGCTCCAGGAATCTCGGCCACGGGCTCCTTGCAGAGGTTACTTGACAGGTGAGCATCTCACTCGATGCTCCGCTTGATGTCGGCTGTCAAGTCGAGTCCTCTTCTCTTCACGCCTTTTCGATCGCTCGTGTCCAGTGCGGTCATCGAATGGACATCATCAAGTCGGGCTGATCTAGGATCAGACGCCACTCAACTTGAGGGATTTTTTTCTTTTCTTTCTTTTTTTTTTTTACTTTTTTTTTCGCGGGAAAGTGATTTGGAGAAGCGCGTTTTGCTCGCCATTTGCGCTGGCAGTTTCGAGTCAATTAAAGTGATGTGTGCTTTTATCGAGTTAATAACACATTCCGTGCATGAAGGTGATAAAGGGTTTGGTTGGCGTGCCTGAATAACACGAGCATGTGCTTGCTGCTCCGTTCTCAGTATGCAGTGCAGGCTTGGGATTAACTTTAATCTGTCAGTTAATTTTAAAGGAAGTAACTTTAAGATGGAGCGATTTTTTTCCTTACATACCTACCTATAAGATCGGTGGTCGTTGTCAAAGACTCGTTTTTGATTTTAGCACTTATTTTTCAATATTTCACAGAAAAGTTCAAAAACCTGTAATTCTACTGGTATAATGTTAGAACCTGAATTTTTTTTTTCTTCTTTTAGTTGTTGATGAAATGGCAAATAAATAATACCATATTTTTAAAAATGTAATTTTTTTTTTAATGGTGAGAATTAGAAAAATGATTAATGTGGGAAGTAAGACGTTGAACACGACAAGCACGATATTAAAAATGATGAAAATGGAGGATTATCTCGAGGATGAGTGAAAAAAGGACAAATTTTAACATTTGTGAACATCAATCATCTCAATTTGCAAATAAATCGCAGGAATAATGACCCAATACTGGGAATAAAGTGTTTTATGCTCGGGGATGTTAAAAGTTCAGAATCATAAACAGCTTACGGTTAGTTGCTTCTATGGCAAGCAAAAAAATTAAAAATTCAGGCCTTGCTGGTAATTACTAGACCTGATACAAGGTTAATGTAAAAAGTAAAGGGTAATACATAATGATGGTCAGCTATGATACAACATGCAAAGAACTTTTAAACTGCTAATTTATGATTATTAGGCGTGTAATTTAAATTTTTCCCCAAATGAAGAATTTAAAATATTCAGGTAGTTAAAGGGATTAAGACACTTTTTTTCATCTAATATTCACACATTAGCAAGTAAATAGTGTTTAATGCATACCTTTAAAAGCCTGGTCACCTCACTTGAAGAATTTTTAACAGGTGGTGCTTAAAAATTGCAGTTACGGTCATCTTTACAAGTGTGTTGCAGTGTTTTAGGCAGTTTCTTAAGTTGTTACACCTTTAAATTTGAAAAGTACGAGTCGCTGCAGTTGTTTGTTAATGATATCTTGAAATGTACAATGTAAAACTCAAATGGAACGAAAAGTGCACAGTGGCTAAAATGAGGTTTGTGCAGCACGGCCAAGAAAACGGTCATTGGAGCAAAAGAGATGCTATCAGTTGGAATAAACGCTGTTGTTTATTTTGCGAAAGGGAATAGTATGTGGCTGACTACAGATTGCCCGATATCCCCGAACAAATTTTACATTGCGGTTTTGACAATCTACTTAGGATTAATTAAGACCGGCATTAAGTATACAATAACTACTATTCTTAAGGAAATTATAAAAATTTTAAAAACTGAACCGGATTTACGCAAACTTAACACGAATTTCAGTTTTGTAAACACATTTGATGAGGTTCTTCTTCTTAAATTTATTTTTATCTTCCTCACTCTGTGACGTATGTTAATTTTTAGTACTTTTTTAAAATATAGAAATTTTTTTAAAATTCTTATTAAAAGGTCAGAGTGGATTGACCATTCCGTCCCGTTGCTTTGCTTACCTGAGCTTTGGTTATTTAGTTTGATTTACTTTTGACCTTTATGTTTTAATGGTTTTTTATTTAAGGTAATGGACTCAACCTTTGGATTTTATCATGCAGCTCACTGAGCAGTAATACACAGGGCTAGTGATGGGAATTAGTGGGCAAATCAACTTCGATAATCGTTTACATGATAAACAGGGTTAAAGGCGGATTGCATAATTCATTTTTATGTTTTTTGATTTGCAAATTGACCTACAGGTGGCTTCCAGGCCCAGGAAGAGGGAAATAAAACAACTTGTGAGTGTAGACATTACATTTTAAATGACACTTTTAAGGTTTGAATTATGTTTAGCAACAGCATTTAATATTGTTTCAACATTTATTGCCTTCCATCAGTGTAAATTCATCTCAGCTTGATTTAGGCTTATGAGGCGAAATCAATTTTACTTTCGCGCTTTTCTGATTCGTTTTGTTTGATTTATGGATTTTTATTACTCGCGTGTTTTGGCTTGCATTTTTTTTTTTTTTTTTTTTTTTTTGGTGGGATTTTGAAGTGATTTGAGGGAGTAGCAGTGATTCCTCATTCGAGCAGCATCTCTCGTGATTTGCGAGCACAACATGTTCTCGGTCAGTTTAGATTGACGTTGTTTTTTATTTAAATTCTGCATTTGCCTGGAATGTTGATGCGTTAGCTAAAAATTCTTGTTTGGCTTTTTATGTTGGAAACAAGTCAAGTGAGGAGATCGACCCGTGAAATTGTTGCCGATTTTTTTTTTTTTTTTAATAAAAAAATCCAATTGGATAATAGAAAAAATAAACGGAAGGATGAAGTTTTTCCAGCTTTAATGCAAAAGTTGAAGTAATAAGTTGAAAGATTAAAAATATATCGAACTTTATGTCATAAATTGTTTGTGGAAAAAAATTTTATTAAATAAAAAATGTTTAATATTAATCGCATTAGGCCTGTATAGACGACATTAAAAGCTTACAGTCTACTTGAAGGATTTCTTGAACGTCAAACATTCCGTTTTTTAATATTGGTATTAAATTTAATTATGGGAGGAAAAATGAATAAAAAATGCCGAAAGTGTATGTAGCAAGGGATAAAATGAGAAAAGAAGATTAGAAAAAAATATCTTAATATATTTCACGGAAACTTTTTTATAATAATAATAAAATCGTAAAACTTGTAATAGTTGCAAGGTAAATAAATGATGCCGTTACTACCACCAAACGATCACGTGAATTAATGGAAAAATTAAAATAAAAAAAATTTAAAGAAAAAAAAAAGTGAAACTTGGAATTAATGAATATTGAATGTCTTTTTGGCTAAATGCTTTTCATATTACGGGCAAGACACGGCAAAATTAAGTGAAGTGGAAAATGAAGAAATAAAAAAAAAGAGAGAGCGAGCTTAGCTGCGTTGCATTAATAGACAGTCGGGGGCGTAACGAGCGTTGACATGTGGGTTGTAAGTGCAGCTCAGCCTTGTTCATCCTCCACTGTCACAAAACTGACATATTTAATGTAGCCTCGAGTTAGGAGTGAGCGAAACCCGGTTGAAAGTAATTACAGATTTGATCAAAGTGAAAAGAGCGAGATGGATAGACAATAATTTCATAATGAGATGCAAAATAAATGTGTGGATGGTTTATTTAGATAAGAATGAGCTGGAACCGGTCCAAAAGTGGATGAGAGCAATTTTTTTGGGGGGAATATTTAGGGGGGTGGGTGAGCTGGATGATATGCATATGGAAGCGCTTTATTAGCAGCTTGATGTATGGATGTCATGCGCTCTGATCTTTATCCTGATGGAATTCATTGCACTTTCATAAATTTGGAATGTGGCGCAACTCGCGATTTGATGTCGTCAACCAAATCCATAAAGCTGTCATTTGTTATTTGCGAATGCTTTTAATAAATTACCAATTTACAAGCAACTCCACTTTGCTCAATTTGAAGCCACGTTTTGTATCGCGGCTTCCTAATCCGATGAGCCATAACTGTCATTTAGCGGGCGTTTTCACGCAACTTGCTTTGCTCTGGGTGCTGCATCTCGAAGTTGCAAGACTCGCTGCACTGGCCCCTTCGACGTGTTTTCCATGCTGGCCAATTTAAACTAACTAATAAATTACTCCGGGGGGGTGAGAGCTGGAAATCAACTAGGTTCACTGCTCCCTCGTGTCAAAGATCTGTTTGGGCCTCTCGCCTTTGTCACGTGCCGCTTTGCGCCGACCAGGGGTTGCTTTATAGGAGGTCTAATTCGCTACCGCAAGACGCCGTTATCAGTAAATAAATAAATATAAATAAATGGATGAACATCTAGTCGATAAATAGCAAGGTTAAAAACCATTACTAAATGCAGTTTAAAGTAAACAGCAAAGAGTTACAAGTGTTAATGAGAATGCAAAACACTTAAATAATTTACTAAAGGGGAAAAAAAACTTGGCGGAAAATTGTTTGAGTTCTTACACGAATGACACATGTCGATCTAGAAATGTTAAGCTTATTATATATATTTTTTTTTAATTTATGCAAGTTAAAATTAAGGTTGGCAATGAGTACGAGTGAGTAACGACCTAAATGTAAATTGCTGCAATTCTGTAATGTGTTATTTGGTGACGAAAATATGTTATTCGGGGTGACCCGAATAGAGCGGAGCAGATAGGAGTAAATAAATTGCATATATTGGATGTGGTGGAGGCTGCTTTTACTCGTTGATAACGTGCAATTGCATTATTCCACTGATTTGAATGAGGGAATTACGAGCAATTACTGTTTACACGCTGTTAATTGATTTGCGTAATTCAGGTCCTCCAGTGAGTTAATGGAAACGGATTATCATCAGAGCGGAATGAGCAAATATGTTGGCGATGGCTTCCGACTAAACCAGCCACGCACTAATGAGATTACAATTCGATTCCTGGTACCCGATGTGCCCTTCATTTCTCATTTCTGCTCTTGTCTTGCGACTTGATTTACTCGCGCACGTGATCTAATGACCTGCTGACAAATCCACTTTATAAAATAACGATTGTCTCTAGAGATGCGTTTTATAACTATCGACGGCAGCGTTTGTCTCGATTAAAATTGACTGACTGACGCTTTGTTTTTGTTTTCCTTTTCCCCTTTTTGTCGCGATTCGTTTTGTTTTGTTTCAACTGCGAGAAATTTATTGGCGTCGATCGAGATGAAGATACGACTGGGACTCGTACGTATGAAAATTTGTTTGCGTGCTGATGAATTGGGCGGGAGCGGGTAATTGGAATGGAAAGGTTTCGTTGCTGCGGGCTTTGCCGCGAATCATTCGTCATTTTTATGCACACTTTGATCGCAATTAATTGGTGAAGGATGATTTGTGGTATTAAGTGCGTGATTTATATTCAATATTTTAGTCGTTGCTACAATAATGGTTAATTATCCACTGAAAAGCCACAGCCACACAAAAGGATTTTTATTTATTTTATTTTATTTTTTATTTTTATTTTTTTTTTGGGAAAGTTTGGTTGTATTTTTTTTGTCGTTGCGAGATTTAGGTTCATTTGTATCAGAAATGATGCGTTTTCGTAAAAATATAGCAGCGAGCCCCGCACATAATCCATTCTTGCGCACTCAACTTTCCCCTCGTTTTCGTTTTTGCATAGAAATGGGAACGAGCGCGCGTTCAATTCCCGCGTGGAAGAAAAGAAAACTCTCTATTTTCTTCTCCTGCCTGGTTTTATATCCATCTATAGCTGCGTTCCACTTAAAGAATCAAATGGATGCTGAATCTTCATAGCAGTAGAAGCAAACTTATATGATATTTACCAGGCGAGTGCTTGTGTGCGCTCCCTCCCACGGGAGACCATGAACTGCATTAAAGGTTGAAAATTTTTCATTTGGCAAGAAAATTACAGAGAGCAAAATGAGGGAGGGGAGGGAAAAGAAAAGAATTTCTTTCTTTCTTTTTTTTTCCTTTTAAAACTTAAGTAAGTAAAAAAAAAAATAATATATTTTTTCTTCTTTATCTCGTTTAATTGCTACGCGAGCAGTATTTTCGTGGAGCAACTTCACTTTTATGAAATGACAAGGGCAACAGTTTAAAATGAAAACTCGTGGGAGAAGTGCAGAGGTTGGTGTAATGGACCTAGAAATAGAGAGTTAACCAACCTGTAATTTCAGGTTGGTCCTGCTCTAACCAAAGGGAAGGGTGTGTCGGTCACGTGTTCTTGTGGGTGATGGTGTTATTCAACTCGACTCGCGCATGTGTCACCGTTTCCATTTTTCTCCTGCGGTGGCCGATATTTCATTTGTTTTTGATTTATATACGGATAAGCTTGACTTGCTTTGTTTTTTTTTAACCTACATTTTTAAAAGCTTGTTTACTACTTGATTTTTTTTCGCGCTGTGGCTTGGTTAATTTAGAATGGAAATTCATTTCTCATCGACTCGCTCGAGTGCGTTGCAATTAAGTATATTCTGTTCTACATAAATTGAGTGAGTCGAGTGGTGAAACGAGACTGTTTTTGCTGATTATTATTAAGCGAACGAAAATGACATCACTGTTTTTGGTTAATTATATCTATTCATGGCGTGCGGGGAACTAGATTTTCTTCGACGCTTAATGAAGGAATAATTTTAAATATTAAAAATGAAGTTTTTGCGACTTAAGAATAAAAGAATTGCTTGATTTTTGTTTGTCTGCTCTGATGACAACGGGGAAAGCATGTTTGAAGAGAGATGGAAGAGATAATCTTCATTTGACACGTTACGGTATCGCAGGAAATCCAGATAAAAGCTCGTCATTGGATATCTCAGTGATATCAGTTTTTCATGTTGGTGTAAATGTTTTTAAAATTTTTTTGGGAAAAAAGGTATAATGAAATTGGATTGAAGCAAATCGGAAGTGCAAATAAGTGATTTACACGCCGTTCAGTTTACACGAGTTGTGCGTGACATTTAATGCCACTAATTGTCAATTGGAGCGAATTTGTCAATTTGCTATATTCGCCTCGCCTAATCGTAGCTGTTACATAATTGAACAGTTTTAATAAGTCATTCCGCCTTCATTTCGGAAACAAAAGTTTAATAACGTCAAATATTTTTCGAATTTTGTTTATCTGCATGAATACTTAATTTCGCAAAGCGATTAAACAAATGAATCTGGAAAATGACGTCACAAAAACATGCCTCGCGAAAGCGAATCAAAAAAACAGTCGATCAACGCAAACGACTTTTATTACGAGCATAAATAAAGATTTGCATCGACATTAGAAACACTTAGAAAGTGATGCGATACTCATCTTGATTTATGACGCGATATGAAGTGCAATTCTTTTGATTTAATCACCCTTTTCTAAAGTATTGACACAAGAATTGCTCGACGGCCAGATAGTGTTTGTGTGGAGCAGCAAATTACTGATTTGTGTTTGGCTAATGACAGGGTTGGGAAACCCCACCACTTGATTGAGGGGATCAGTCGAGAAATTACAGTGTGTTGCGCAGACCTGGCCTCCCACACCCCTCTTCTTTGGCTACATTTCCTCTCGAGGTGATGGTTTTTTTTGTTTTTTTCTATTACTTTTTCTCTTTCTAAATGTCCCATCTGAATTTTGTTATCTCCACGCTGAGTCTTTATCTGGCCAGTCCATCTGGGGCCGTTTGTAATGATGTCAACGTGGAAATATTTCATGTGCCCACTTGAGATTAGCCAATTGAAATATTTTGCCCAATAAAAGAAACTCGTTGCAGGTAAACTCTCGCAAGCGCAAAACTCGTCTTTTAACTCCTAAAAGTCAAAGGTTAACTGCTTCTTTCTTTTTTCTTTCATTTTTACTGCTGTTTTAATGCATTGTTTATGTTGTTATGGAAAAGCGGAGCTGAAATTTGCATTTTAAATGGTAGTAAAATTGGAAACGAAATAAAATTGATTTTTTTTTTTCTCTTCTCTTTTACCTTTCCTTCTTCTTTCTTTCTTTCTTTCTTTTGTTGTTATGCACGTGAGTCTGGATGTGTTTTGAAGGTTCGCAATGAAATGAGTATATGTATGTGGAATTTGATGTTTGTAGGTTTTAGAATAAGAGTCGAGTGTTAAAGAATGCAACAGCTTCATGTATATGAAATGAAAGCTTTGCCTGGTTTGGTGCCGTCCTTTACTTAGATGTTAATAATTCATTTCATTAAATAATCTACACACGATGGATGTTCAACGTTAAGACGTTTGAAATATTAAATTCCATAAATTCCATAAGTTTTGAAGAGTTTAGAATGAGATTTATGATGGATTTGCGTTTTTTTTCCCCCTTTTCTTTTTAATAATAATTACTTTTTTCGAGTAAAGGGACGGTGGTGGTGGGTGGAGGGGTGGATAAAGGAAAATTATTCACAAACATTCCAATTAAATAAAATGAAAGAAAAAAACGATGGAAGAAACAGCGCGCCTTGGGAAAATTCCATCGATCGATTTTCTTCAATTTTATTTTTTTATGTATATTTTAATATCTAAAAAAAAAAAAAAAAAAAAAAAACGCGCGGGAGAAAAGGTGAAACTGGTTTTGTTAGCAGACGAATTGATTGTAATAATTAAATTTAATTTAGCGTTTAATTTTTGAAGGTAATAAAGGTGGCGAGCATTTAAATTTAATGCCGAATGTGTTATTTGATTCCATTCATTCATTTCATTCTATACGGTGTATCTTATTTATTAAGGTAATTGAAAAAGATTTATGAATAATCCAGATTTTAATTTTTCGCCTTTTATTTTATTTTATGTGATTGTGTAGAGCTCTCTGCTGCTGCTGCTGCTGCTGCTTCGTGCTGCGTTGTGGTTGTTGCCGATCCAATCGAGTGACATCTGTTGGTAAGTTGCGCATTTATTTAATTCCCATTAAACGTAAGCTGTGACAATCCGGTAGCGTCGGGGGTGTTTAAACGAGTTTTGAGCGAGACCATTTACATAACTTTGAGTGAATTTAAGTGTATTCTTGCATAATGTTCGGTCCGCGATAGCAAGTGTTTGGTAAACGTAATTAGGCCTAGTTGAAAAGACGTAGACGGGGGTAAAGCGAGTTGCGAGTCGCGACTCGAGCGCGACAAGAGTGTGCAAGTTGAGTGAAAGATGGGTGGGTGGTGTTGGTGGGAAAAGGATGTTGCATACCAATGTCAAGCGCTGTTTGTGGATATGATAATCTATGGAGCGTGTGAACGCACGCTCGACTGAAATAGTGAGTCGGTCATTAAAACATTTTCTGAGATTGCTGAATCTCCTTAATGGGCAATCTGTATGCAAATGAAGTGAGTGCACGCGTTCTTATTGACGCACGTGCGCCTCTATGTGGCGAGCTGTTGCGATTGCACCGGATAAGGGTCTCGATGGCCACACTAAAATATTAAACCGCGGATTAAAATGTTGTCAACTGTTTGCGAGAAAGAGAAAGATGGAATGAAATGAAATGAAATAAAATAAAATAAAATGAAAGAAAGAATGAGAAGAAGAGAACAAATCTCACGTATTTGCTACTTGATGGATTTTATAAAAGGAAAGATGCGAAGGGCGAGTTTTATGCCGTTGCACGTTTTTGATTTATCGCCCGCCACAAATTTTTATTGCACTTTTCTTTTCTTCTTCTTCTTTTCTCTTGGACTGGAAAAGATGGATTGAAAACGGCAATTTTGTTATGGAATATATTTTTTCTTTCTTTTTCTTTTTTTTTTTTTCTATTTCTCGACGTGTTTCGTATATATTTATGGAAATAAAAAGTAAAAAAGCGTCGGGCTCTTGCGTAATTAATGTTTTGCAAACTTTAAAATACCTATTTATTTATAGACGTGGGATAATGTGAAGAAAAATGGTTCATTAGTCGCGTGTCCCGGGTGCGCACTAATCTTATCTGTCGCGTGTGATGGCACCGATAGGAAATGACTCTTAATATGTTGGCGATGAAGAAAAGTCTAATAGGTTAGTGCAGAGCTTGTTTAAGCCGTGTTTTTCTGCATTCGGGTTTAATTGGCAGCTTGTCGTCAACGCCATATTGATTCCCGTAATTAAATGACTCGAAATCCGACAAAACAAAAATCATTCGTCAAGCAAATTGCTAAATTATTGCGATGTATCTTCGTCTGAGGGAATAAAACTTTTTTCTCTCGTCTTGCGGAGTTGTGAAGTCGTGTAACGTGATGTTGTCGTAAGTGTATCGAGTGGATGCATCACGCCTCTCGAGGGTATCTTTTGCAGTGCGTGAGTGTGTGCTGAATGTATTCTTCAGCTCTTAATGACGAATGAAAGAGTAGGTGAGAGCCGAGCTGTTTTCGCGATTTTTTTCCCCACTCGTAAGGGGCTAAAGAGTTCGGGGGTGGGGGATGAGGGACACATAAGACGCTGAGTGCGTCTTCGCGTACATCTTTAATACAAGTGAATGTGAGGCCGAGGTCCTCGGAATCTTAATTATGATAGATAACATAATATTGTGTTGGCTTCTTAATGAGTTTTCCTCCATTCACCGCAGCAACCGTTGTTAAGCTGCACTGTGCTGCGTCTTGTCCTGCAAAGAATGAATAGGCTTTTGGTGAGGCATTAAATAACGACTATATATTAAGCAAGACAAAAGTGTAATTAGTGAATTCTCTGCAAAACTTTTGTTTAAGCTCTGCGAAAGATTAACGATGCAGTTTTACCAAGCGCTTTTGCACAATGATTTTAATCACCAGATAAAGAAGATTAAAAGACATTATTTTTTTTCCCTTAATTTTTTCCTTAGATTTTTTTTTTTGGGGGTGGGGGGGGGGGTGGGGGGATTATTAATAGAATTCGTGTTTGAAAACAATTTGTGGGTTTTTGTTAGCTGTGTTTATTTTTTTTCCTTCCCTCGTGCGGTGCGTTATTGGTAGCCATTTGCGGGAGTGAGAGATCAAGGTGCAGGTCGATTGGATTCTGAGGTCCATCGATTTTGGTTGTAGGCCAAACCTAATTAGGGCAATGTACCGGTTTTAATTTCTTTTGCACACGACGACAAAAATAAAAACAAGTTTTTTATTTTTTATTTTTGTGTTATTATGATTTTTGTATTTTTATTAATAATGTTAAAGCTGAAAGGCAGAATATTAAATAAATATTGAAATGATTTTTTTAATTTTTTTTTTTTTGTTTTTGAATTATGGCCGTCTTTTTAAGAGAATTTTTTTTTATCAAAAAGGATTTGATGGTGAAATGTAGCCGAGCTCTGTGTAATTTTCCTTTGATGCAAATATATGGATGGGTGGCATAAGGAGTGCAATGGCGATTTATTTCTACTTATTCGTTGTGTGAAAGGGAGTGGGATGGAATTCCTCATTACAACGACTCGCCAATCGCGTGCTTTTTCCTTCCGATATGACAGCCAATTTTTCATCGTATTCCCTTAAACCCACAGGTTAAATATAATAATTTCAGGTCGTATCAGGCACGAATCGTATATATACGTAGCTTAAATGGATAGAAGCGAGTTGCGGAGATTTATGATTTTTAGCGCACTGTGTAAATGTGTACGTGTGTGTGTATACATCGGTCGATGCGGCGAAAAAAAGGGGCGAAAAAGTCAAAACTCATTGGATGTTGAGAAGAGTTGGCGATATTAGAAAACATGGTCGTGATGGATTGAGAGGCCTTGGATGTGACACGTGAGAAATTACTCGTTTTCAACGATTTGAGGAAAATCTCTATTTTCTTATGTTGTTGTTGTTAGTTTTTGTTATTATTATTATTATTATTATTTTTATCTCTCGCTTGAATAGATGCAGGAAATTTCGCTTTTATCGGAAGTTATCTATCTGGCAGGTGCGATGTTTCTCTGGCAATTTTTTTATTTTTTTATTTTTTGCGCGAAATTTATTTTTTACTAGGAGTTCGGATTTGAATCCATCGATGGATATGCCTATTCCATCGGAGCCGAGCACTTGTCTTTTTTATTCTTTTTTTCTCTCTCGCCATTTGCGCTGCTGTTGATTTGAATTTACAATTCGATTTTCTGTTTGTGGCACTTTGCTTACACGCCAACGAACTTGGCAAACAACGCCTGTCATTTCGGTTTGAGCGAATGTAAAATAGCTTAAAAGTGTAAAGAAAAAAAGAAAAAAAGATGGAAAAGATGCAACTCGATGAGCACAGATTGAAAGCCATTAGCACTCGCGCTCATCTTGCCTCCATTAATTCTCGGAGCGTTTCATTTCGGGGCAATTGATGAGACCATTTTAGCTTTTGATAAATATTTTTCGGGCCAATCAAGAATTCTAATCTCCCGGACGAGGGAAAGATTACCTCCTTATTTTTCTCCGCAAAACGATACTCGGCTGCGACGAACGCAATGAAAACGCTGAAGTGTTGGATTTTATTTTTGCTGGTAGAGGGCAGTGCAAATTTCAATCTGACGATGTAGGCAAGCGTGTAGGACATGGCGAAGTTATGAATGTGTGGTGCGTTCAATTTTAATGCATTTTTATCCAATAAATCAGAAAAGTGAGAGAAGATGTTGGCTTTGCTGCATGGCATAAACCATTGGCAATGGTTTTGGCGCGAAGCCAATCGACTGTAGTTGGCCAGAAACGAGTAATGGCCGTAATTGAAATATAATCTTATATATAGTAATAAAGATTGTTTAGAATCCCTCCTTTGTGTTGGGTGCACGCAACTGAAATTGGAATTCTTTTGTGCACTTTGTGCAATGGGGACATTACGACATTCGAAATGAGAAAAATGAGGGAAATTTAAGTCTCGCGTTTGCTAATGGCAATTCCCCCGGTTTTGATTGATGGATCGCTTATTACACGTATTCCGAAAACGAACAACGCAATTAAGAATTCTTTTAATTTTTTAATTTTTATTTTTTCCCCAAATATTTCTCGGGATAATAAATGAATATATCGATAAAAATGCGTTGTTTGCCCCATTCTCCTCTTCTCGCCTTAATGAGATGATTGCCCCGTGCGTAATTAATATGGATGGAAATGTAAATGGAATCACCTTGGTGTAATTAGTTAATTGTAATCAGGAGATTTGCATCCGTAATTAGTGATGAGAGAAAGAGAGAGGGGGAAATGGAAGAAGGCGCCTTTAATGGACGCCTCTACATAGTCTCGCGTTACATGATAAGGTTTCTCTCGCGCGCTCCACGTAATTTTAAAATTTTCATTATTATTATTATTATTTTTTGCTTCCTGTTTTAAGTCGACGGTGTGCATGGAGCCCGGTGATAGTGTTTATGCAGTCGTTGCGACGAGTGACTTTGGCATTTAATTTCTCGTCGTCCAAAAGTCAAATTTTAACAGGTTTGTATACACCGTTTTGAGTTTGAGTGGAAGTGCGGTATTAATTATTTGAAATTACCTCAAGTGTCTTGTAATATCGAATGGTAGCAGGTGAAAAAAATTCTCACCTGCAATTGCAGGCACACCTGTTGTTCGACAGGATACACGCGACACGCAGTTTATAGTAAATTTACGACCTTGTCCACCTGTGATCTCAAAGTGAGTGTATATGTTGAACACCAGCTGCTCCACTTTGGTTAAGACTGACTTCACGCTGTGATCTGCTTCTACTCACGAGAAATAGATTTTTCTTTTCTTTTCTTTTTTTCTGTTGCACACTTCTTCTAACGGCGGTTTTTTTAACATAAAAGTGAATTGGGTTATTAAAATTTTATGAGGTGGAATTTCGAAAAGAAATAACTGAAATTAAGAATAAAAATAAAGTTTATGACCTTTTTTTTTTATTTTTTTATTTTTTAAATTTTTTTTTTTTTTTTTGGGGAGGGTGTAACCTACTGACATTGATGGAAAAAAATGATGTTTTAAAAAGATGAAGGGGGCAGATTCTGAGAAGCAACGTTTCAATGACCTTTACACCTAAGAATGATGACCTAAGCCCAATTTAGGTGCTGGAAATGGTTTTTTATTGCTATTTGGTAGCAAATGTCACATATTCTAGGTTTATAACTGACAAGACAAATTAAATGAGGTTACATTCACGCCCACGACGTGACGAAAGGATAAAACAGATAGTAAAAATAAAAAAGAAATTTTAAATTTCTATAAACGATGACATGGCAAAACGTTATCATCATCATCATCATCATCCTTGTCAATTTCGCACCTGGAGTCGTCAAACTTCACCTGTCCTCACCTGATTACCACTTTATTATGGTTATTTAATAATAAAAAAATAAACAATAATAAATAATGACAACTTTTCCTTATGCGCGCCCCCTGATGTCAGTAGATGAAAAATCCGTGCTCTCCTTCTTCCCACATCCATCAGCCGGTAACCCATTGATGTCGTCGACTTCTAGATCCGTGACCAATGACGTGACCCCGACGAGGGCGGAATCGACGACGCCATCGCGGATGCATCATTCATCCAGGGGGTCCAGATAATGACGGATTGATCAATCCAGGAGTGAGGATTTTTCCCTGCTCCCCACCTGGGAGTGGTGACCTTTGCATAAAGGGACTTTGCCATCCCCACCGGCGTCGATTGAATATAAATGTGTACGCGAGGTCAGTGGGAGGAAGTGGTAAATCTTCCGCCTACTCGCGCCTCTTGTTTTACATATTTCTTAATAATAATAATATTTTTGTGGAAATGTTTTTTTATTTTATTTTGTGGGTTAATGACGTGATTTTCATGATAAAAAGTGGTGCTGATGATTGTAATCTGGCCACACGTTTACACACCTGGTTTCGAGATACAAGTTGTGGCACTCGAATTGCGGATGGAGGTCATTACGAGTTCATTTGACGCGATGCGAGTTTGAGTTTGTGATTTCGGCTGCGGTTGGACGGAAGTTGGGAGTTGCGATCGAGCTCAGGCCGCATATCAGAAATGATGGCGTTCGAGTAATTTGGTTGAAAGCATATGCATGTTAAGCAAACCGAACAATTGAGTGTTTGTGCAATTGCACTAGTCAGTTTTGACTCGTCAACCACGGCGTTTAATTTGATTTGCGCCAAGTCGAGAGTTGAACACGTGTTCGCACTATTCGTTGCGATGTCTGATGAAATGAAATGAAATGTGATGGACCGAACGAATTTTTTTTTTAATTTTTTTTATTTCTAAGAATAAAATTTGAAATATAACCAACTGTCAAATCACTTTGAAGATATCAACAAATAGAAAAAATGTAGGAGATCAATGTTTTATTGATCTGATTGCAACTTATTTCCCCTCGAAAGCGATAAAAACTAGCGAGTGTATAGTATACATCGAGATCCACGTCGCGAGATGAAGGAGACCCAGTTGATGGTCATTTTATGGTCAGTTTAAGGGCAGCAATGTTGCGGTCAACAGACCAGTTAGAAGGTCATTCGGACTGGTCGCGTCGCTAAATGTTCTCTGCACTCACTCGGCCCGCGTGCTCTGGGTATCAACCCTTTGGTGTCACCCGAGGGAAATTTATGACATCACACGTCCGGTTTTTCATTCTCTTTCTTGTGGGAGGACGCGAGTAACGTGCGCGACTTTACAATTCACACCTCGTTTTGTACATAACCTCTGAAAAAAGGGTTACAGATTGGTCACACAGATTTGCAGGAGCCCGCAGAAAAAAAGCGAGCGCGTGCTCCGACATTTGCGTCGGGTTTTTGCACTGAATGGTCTAAGAAAGGGTTATACATCAAACGAAACGGACTTTTTTAAATTTCTTTTTTTTTCTCGACTCTCCTTTATCATTTTGTTTTGTCTAGCGGGTGTCGAAGCCGCTGTTTGGCAGGTTTGACATACGAGCGCGAACCCTTTGGGTTCGGTGGGAATCTCCGCAGCGCATCGAGCAAGGTTAATGATGGCTAATGATTTATACAGGCTCGTCACATCTGAACGCGTGCTCAACTCTTTGGCGACCGTGCTCAGACGACATTCACATGGAAATGATGGACTGGTGACACGGAGAATGTTAAAAAGCAAGTGCCGATTGGTCATCCTTGATTTCTGCCGATCCGTCGGACCATCTGCGAGCTTTTAACGGTCCATGTCCAAGGTTTGAACGCTAAACGCGTGGCGGAGGTGATCAATCTCCGGTAGTCAAGCCGTTAACCCGTTGATGGCAAGCGGAACACAATACTAAAGAGCCTAAAAAGGGGATAATATTGATGAAGGGGTTGGGGTAAGTAGTAAAGGTAGGCGCGTGCGCTGATCATTCCTTGCCCCGTTCTTTGACCGTTTTTCAAAGCGATTCAGAAGGGAGAATTTGCGTTTTTGATACCTTCGCGGTGCATCCCTCTTCTTTTCAAGGCGCGCGTCTTGTTTTGCATAACCCTTTCTCCACGGCCCTCCTCCAAGGTCCCTCGATGATTGATGAGGCCCAGTGTTGATATTCAAGTGTCACCCCCTTGTGGCCACAGACAGTTGAAGGTGCGAACCCCCCCTCTCCTTCTTTACATCAAACACCCAGTTTTTTTGCTCGCTAATTTCCCTTGGGTGAGGCAGCCGTTTTTTATCCCCCATTCTGCAACCCTTTGAATTTTTTCAAGCGAAGCTTGACGTTTTTTCAAATGCAATTTACTGCATGCTACTCACAATGCACTGTCTCCAGGTGAGACTCGCGATTCCCCTCTCACGCCCTCTGGATTTTTTTTTTGCTTTATCATTACTGACCCATTTAGCAAAAAAAATGGGTGAAAAAATCAGTCCCCTAAGACCCATTAGTTTTTTTTTTTTCCCGTTTTTTTTTTCGTAAGTGGGAATCAAAGGATTGATTGTGGCATACGGAACACGTGCTGTTGAACTTTTTGTGGCGTTAAACAAAGAAACGACGATGTTTTATTGATGAATTTTTTTTTCTCTTTCTCTCTTTGGGTTGAATTGTGCGTAATCCCCGCGGTTTTCGGCTGAAACGAGTCGTCGTCAAGTCGAAAGTTGTTTGTTTGAATGCGTGATTGACAGGTCAGAAAAGGATTACAAGTGGACAGAAACACTCGAGCACAATATGAAATGTGTGGAGAAAAGATTAGCCGCTCGAGGGGCTTGTGTTAAGTTGTCTTCTTCTTTTTTCGATCTTCTTTTTGTCGAGGTAAACACTCGAGCTTTGGCGTTCGAACCACAATAAGCTACTTAAGAACTGGATGGAATTGCATCGACTTGTCCCGTCCAGCTGTAAATAGAGACCGTTGGTGGCAATGAGTGTCATTCTTGTGCAAAGTGGTCGCGCTTCTTCTTCGACGCGCTGCCAAACGTAATCTTTTCGTTCGCCAATAGCGACGTGGTGATACGGTCTGTTGACTGAGTTGTGTGGATTCCCTTTTCTCTTTTTTCCCCCGGACGCCGGGAATTTCTCCACCAGATGACATGCACTTTTCCTCACCATATTCGCACGTTTCATTCACTTTGGTCTCGCTGTTGCTCGTGGATACGTAAAACACGCGCTTTTTACGCCTTTACTGCAATGATGATGGGGCTCGGACGAAACCTTTTGAGAGTTTAGTGTTGTGTGCGGCAATATCTCGGTGCTTTGCAGAGAAAATGGAATAATATTCACTCATTTGTCACCGCAGAGACTGGGAAACCAAGTCAGGATCGGTAAATTTCGGAATTTCGATGTAAATCAGAAAAATTTCATTAAATCTAAAAATAATTTTTTCTCTTTTCTTATAATCTTCAATACCGTATTTGTTCGTTAACCCTTTCTAACTCAGTGGCGACATGAGGTGTGGAGCGGATTAAATCGATGTTAGTTCATTAGAAATTGGGGATCACAAATAATTTCAATTTGGGATTAGAGCTAGTTTTTTTGGCGGATGATGGCTGTGTCGTCGTGATAAAAAAAGGGGTTTTTCATTCTGATGGAAAAGGAAGTGGGTGTAGGCTGCAGACGCTGAATTCAATAGGCTCAGCATCACCCCTGCGATCCAGTTTCAATTTTCGACTTTGATTACTTTTGATTTTTTTTTTTTTTTTTTTTTGGTTTGTGAAGATTGGAATCGGAATGGTTCAATAAATTTCAACCGAGCAGACACCTTTCGGTAATAATAGCCGTAATTATTTATTCTTAATTACCACGTTATTTAAAGATTAAAAAAAATGTTGATGTTAAATAACTCTTTATAATGTTTTTCTTATTTAAACATAAAATAACCCGGAAAACTAGAATTTTTTTTCTTCTAATTTTCCACAAACGACAAACTGGAAAATAAATCGCGAGTTTAAATGATTAGACAACTTGACTTGTTACTCGTTTAAATTACGATTTTGAACTAAAATTCTCTTTTTCCTTAACCGGCTATATCTTACAATTTAATAAAAATAAATAAACAAACAACATAAATTTAAAGCATCTGATTTTTTTTACCGCCAATTTCAAACGTCTTCATCAATTTCTTGCAACGCTATACTGTATACTACTTAGAACTGCACGCCAATGCCTGGGAAAAAATTTAATGAATATTTAGATGGATGAAGGAGGAGGAGGATGTATTAAAATTAAACTCACCTGTTTCCTGGACTTGGATCTCTACAGTTTGGATTAATTTATTTCTCAGAACGGATGTTGTTGTAATAAAAAATAAAGAAAGAGATAGGTTTGTTTGTGTGAGCGGTTTTTGCACCTATTGAGCGCAACGGAAAGGGAGGGGCAGTGTCACTTTACCATTAATTAGCCATTTTCCCACGTTTGGAGTTTTTTTCTGTGGTGTAATTATCGGAAAAAGGCGATTAAAAGCGTTTTATGTCTATTTGTGCCACTGCCAGTAGATTAGTGTGGATAAGGTTGTGACCCGCAGATGTAAACACGAGAATAAAAGCGACGTCTTGGGGTTTTTCGCGTGTTTAGGTCATTGTGGATGATTCGTCGATCAAGGTCGAGCTATTTTGGGCCGAAAGGGTAAAATCTCATGCGCTGCAGCTTAAGTGAGCACGTTGCACTTGTTTGAGAGGAAAAGAAAGTTCAAAGGTGAAGAAAGAAGGAAAAAAGAAGGGGTTTGAAAGATGAATTTTGCACCGAGAATGTTGAGTAGTTTACACGAAAAAAATAAAATAAAAACAAACAGCAGGGATATAATACTTAAGATGCAACACCTGATATTCAATGTCAGTAACAGGAAATAAACAACTTTTTTCTTTTTTTTTTTTTTTTTAAACAGTGAGGAAGAGATTTATCTTGCTTTATTCTCTTGTCATTTGAGTGTTGATTTTAATTAATTTTTTAAAAAAAGTTTTAAAAAAATTCCGAATTTGTTTTGTTGTTTTGTTCTTGATGAATTTTGTCGACATTTTCCACTCGGATGAGGTTAGAAAGGAAAACGGGGGAGGTGAAGAGTCAACTGCAATCTCGTTACCAATAAAACAAGTGAGCAAGTTGGCATGACGACGGAACGCGAGTACGGGTGTGGCATCTGCTTGTAATGGGGGGATGAGTGTGTGCATTAATTAGCTGACAGGCCCCTCTCGAGACGATTCGGTGTCTCGACCATTACACTGAGCCCTCTTGTTCTCTACACCAAATTGTCGGGCGGAAAATCAAATTGACTCGTACCTGAGCAAAGACACGCATCGACCACGCTACGAAACGAGTGTACTCGGCTTAATTTATGGCTTTGACACCATCGCGACACGGCGCCATTTTGACGACGTAATTATTTATGGCGGTGTCTTGTCTAGAAAACCGGAAAAAATGAGTCGCGTATTTTAACGCACCATCTGGTTATCTTTTGCAGGTGAAATGACGGATTTTAAGTGTCCAATGTGCACTGGAATTTTAATGTCAGTTCGTCACGATTTGTGTGTGAAAGAAAAGGGACGGATTTGATTAAACGTTTCAAGCTTTATTTTTCTATTCATTTTTAAAATTTTTTAAACGGTCGAGTGAAACTCGTGAGAATAATTGTGAAATTTAATTAGTGTGTCATTTTCTCTTCTCTTTTTTTTATTATGATTCAACTGCGTTTCCGGTTTTTTTTTTTTCTTGTTCTGGTAAATTACGTTTCGAATGTATAATTCCAGGTGTGTACACAGTAGGTTTGCGGTCGTTTCTATATATTTTAACTTTTTTATCATTTCTAATACTGGACATTTTGCTTTAATTTCATTTCCCCTTTGCGGCGGGGAAAAAAAGATCAAATTGTAGCGTTGGTTTGTTATGGTATAGCGAAAGGTGTAAATTATTGTGCGTGATGGATGCGATGTCGGTTAAGTTGCAATTAAAGGTGGGAATTTTTTAATACCTGAGGGTGGAGACAGCCCTCTCACCCCCTTACTCCCTCCCTCCCTCTCTCCACAAGAAAAAAATTGGGTCTGTGATTGGGCTGTTGATGTCCTCTTTGCCCCCTAGTGAATATCGTCTGAAGTGGCCTTCTGGGTGACCGCACGGGTACATCACTCACCTGTTGCCCAAGAGGGGCGGAGAGTGGAGCAGCTGCTGGCGGGTTTGTCTGGTGGATGCTACACTCCACACAATGATCATTTACCCTTCAGCTTAAATCCAATGACCCTATCCTTCCTTCTTTTTTTAAAGAGGGATGGCCTCCATTCAAACCGCAGTTCATTTCGATCTCGAGTGATTAAAATGCTCTAATTTCGTTAAATGTGCACAGTAGCAGAAATGAGTTTAGGTGTAATTACAGGCAAGAAAAAAGCAATTAAGGCCAAATGCCGGCGTGGGTGGGTGGTTGGATGAGAAACATTTTTTTTTTTTTTTTTTTGGCGGTGGTGATATTTAAATTTTTTCCTAAAGACTTTCAACTTTTAATGTGGGAAGCATGTTCGAAGTTTTTTTTATTTTTTTTTTATTTTTAAGTACATTGAAGTGTTGGGTTGAAACGGTGTTACATTTTGAAGGTTGTAAACAATTTTTTGAATGCCTTTGTTTGCTCTGCGTTGAGGGTCAAGGATCCGGTCACCTGCGTTTGACCCCAGGGGTCACGATCGTGTTTAGCCGCGGGAAGAAAATGATCGTTTACTCATTCCCATGTGAATGATGATGATGTACAAATGCAACATAAATTAGGTGCTAGGGGGCGGGGGTGGGCTGCTCCCACGCGCGGAAAATCACCTGTTGATTGTACGGACTGGAGATCAATGGTAAGGCCAATGGGCAAATCGGCGTTCGGGCGTTGGAGGAAGCAATACGGCAGCTTCAGTTTGTCAGGAGAGGGTTAAAAGGTTTGTTCGTACACGTCAGTTTGAGTTTGTTTATGAAAGGGCGGTGGATAAATAAACTCGTTGCGATTTGGTCTCTAATACGAGGAGGAGGAAAAAATGGACAAAACAAGGTCAAAATAGGAAGGAACGAGTTTAAGGGTCAGTTGATGAAGAAGCGTCATATTTCATGAAAGAGGACGTTGATATCCCTCGGGCATTGCATCCTTTTATTAGCTCCATGTCTTGTCGACTCACGAATGTGACCTGCGAATATTAGGAGACGATTAGTTAGTTAACTTTAAAAAAATAAAATCATTTTTTCTTTTTTGACTTAATTGCCAGCGAGTTGAGTGCATTTAAATTTTTAATGTTTTAATTTTAACTCGGTGCTAATTGAAGTTGAAATTGGAAATTAGATGTAATTTGTTTTATTTTTCTTTTACACTCGTCAGCTGAAATTAAATGAGATTTTTCATCTTTTAATTTTAATGATATTTTTCTTATCAAACTTGCAACTCGCCAACTTTTTTTAAATTTTTTTTTTTGCGTTTAATTTGGGGTTGCCGGTTGTTGTTTTTTTTTTCTCTCTTTCTCTCTTTTCCTTTATTTCTTTTCTTTCTCTCTCTTTTTTTTTTTAAACGCTGATGTAACAGATGGTCAAACAAAAGCACTTGCAATTGCATGGCAGACGCTCGCTAAACACTAAAGTACTCAACTTCTTGTCTTGAGACTTAAACTAATTTTCGTCTGAGATTAAATTTCGCTTTTCTTAATTCTCGAGATTAAATTTTTATGAAGAAGTTATAAGAAAACGCACTTTAACAATAAAAAATTGATTAAAAGTACAGTTTTTTTTTTTAATGTAATGAAAGTCATTTTTGAGATTTCGTGTATTGAGCTTTCCATGCTTTAAAAAGTTAATTAATTTTCCTTAATGCTTTAAAGGCATCACTTACACTGTATTTTTAAACGAAAATAACATGCCCTTAAGTGTGTTCTTAAATTAAATTAAAGTGTGCACTTATTTTTATTTATTTATTTATTTATGCAGTTTTTTAATTTTTAAAATTTATTTTTTTTCTCTTTTAGGTGCATTTGACTCGACCATCTGTCGGGAATGGAGGAAGTAATGGAAGAAATGCAGGTAAAGTTTTCTTTTTTTTTTCTCTCTTTTTCACACGTTTGAATGCATTTGAGATTCATCGATTTCTTAAATGCAATTGCTAAGTGTCCAGCATTTTTTTGAGGTTGTGTATTTATTGCAACGTGAAAAAAGGTGGTTTTATTTTCCCGGCAAATGGATGTTGTTTTATGGATCTTGCAACTGTGCGGTTTGTTTTTCCTTCGAGCTAATATTTGTTCGGGCAACAGTCTGATGGACGCTGGACCATTTTCGTTGCAAATGCGAAAGAAAACAAGTTGATCAACTGAAAGAAAGAAGGGGAAGTAAAGAGTAACGGGATAAAGACAGAAACCACTTAAAACTTGTTATTTTTTAATTTTTTTTTTTTTTTTTTGGAAATTTGGGTTTTCAGCGTAGCCTGTGCTTAGCAAGTCGTTTCGTAATGGCGGGTTTGCAGAGAGAACAAATTGATTTTTTATTATCCATTTCCCTTTGCAAGCTGGTGCTCGCTTCCTGTTGTATGTGTTTGTCTCGTGCGTTTATAGAAACAGAAAAATGTTTTAGTGTATAGTCAAGGGCCTTCATTTCAATTACACCTTGAGACCCCCATCATCAACGCTTGAGAAAAGTTAAGTCACAACGTTCACACAAAAGCCATTAAGATTTCTCCTTCTTAATGACCTTTTGTTATTCGGAAAATAATTTTTCATTTTTATCTTGTAATTAGATGTATATACAAGATCGATGGAGAATGACCGGTAGAGGTAACGGGAAAAATTCATTTAAAAAAAATTTAATTTTTTTTTTATTTTTTTTTTTATAATAAATACACAAATTGAGGTCGTGTGTCTGCATTGCAGTATATTACCTACGAGATTATTTTTTTTTTTATTATTTTTTGTTATTTTTAAATCAGTTGTGGGTTGCAAGGTGAATAAGAATAAATAATAAAAGATGTTTTTTATGTGTTTCTGAATGTGGTTGCTGGGTCTTTGCAGAACCGCCCATTTCATTTTGTATTTTTCAATTACGCTCGCCTTTTCTAATGATGTCAATTCAAAATTTTCCCATTTGAATTCAGCTCGTTATTTTGTCGGCTGATTTACTTTGGGTTTGTGCTGTTCTTACAGTCGAAGACTCGGGCTTCTCCTGTTCCTTTTCCCTCTCTTTCTCTCTCTCTCTCCTTCTATTTTTATATTTTTTTCTTCTCTCTTCGGTCAATCAATATCCACGACCCCCGCTCTTCCAATATAGAAATTCAGGCGAGTGGAAAAAGGTGAATTTGCTTTCTGTCTTCTTTGCGAAAATAAACTTCCATCGCGAGTGCATTCTGCGCCAGTTTACCAATCCATTTTTCGCCTTGATGGCTCTAACATGTGGTCATTAAACGGACTCGCCGACATCCAGAAACCTAATATTTGAAGAAAAAATTAAAAAAGAAAAAAAATTGCTTCCATATAGCTTTAATTTACTATTTTCAATTTCCCATATATTAATGAGAAAATTTTTTTTGTATAGTGGTTGGGAAACTGAACGATAATGTTTAAACAGGTTCTCCTTGTGGGACAAACCAGCAGTCACGGCGTTCATGGACGACGAGGGTCAACATCCTCTCATCTTGTCGCTTATTTTCCACTCAGCTCTTTCTTATATAATGTCTGACGGATCGATCGCGTGGCTTATACGGCGACGAAGAAATTGAATAAAGCTCACTACAAGAGTGAAAGAAAGACGAAGCAGAGAAACTTTCAATTTTCTCTTCCTTTGTCGAGTTTACATTGGAAAATTAATTTAGAGAGGGTTAAGCAATTGGAAAATGTTTAGTGACTTGCGTGGACAGTGTTTTTTGTTTTTTTTTAACTCGTCCACTCGAGAAAATGAGATCTTATTTGTTTTGATATTTAAAAAAAAATTATTTGTTTATTATTTTTTTGTTGACGTGTAATCGGATTAAGCAGTGAGCGAAATCCATTATGTAAACAAAACGTCTTGATCGAGGTAATTTTTTATATACGCTTTATTTTGTTGCGGGAATCTCGAGACGTGCATCAATTGGTAATATCCAATTTCCTGCTCCTATACTTCTCATCAAAATAAGGTTGTGTCAAAAAAGAAAATCCTATTACAAAGCTTTCTGCATAATTCATGCATTTTGTTCTTTTTCTCTCTCTTGATGGATCATTCTGTTGGCATAAACCGAACCGAGTTTTTGCTGGGGTTGGAAAAAATTGTCTTTTTTTGCTGGATTTAAATTTAGTTTGATTTTATTTCCAGAGTTCTTCTACCTGTACCTCGACGAACTAAATTTTTTCTTTCTTCCGTGTTACTTTGTATCAGTTAAACGTGTTAGTTTTTCTTGTTCCAATCAACAAGCAGTAGAAGGTTACAGTAAGAGGCTTTGATGCTAGTAAGAGGATTATTTCTTCATCAATACTAAAAAGAACATCGTTCTCTTTTTCTTTTTTCTTTATGTGTATATGAGATTTAAATTGGAAAAAAAGAATTATTAAAATAAAAATGCAATTAAATAGAGATATAAGTTTTGGATTTGCATAATTTTTAATTAAAAAGGCAATAGATTGAATTGAATTGGATTTTCGCTCGTAAATTACTGGTATAGAAAATTGTAAATTGGGGAATGTCTATTAACAGATGGTTATAGTGGAAATTGATGACGATAAATTAAAAGTTATGTATTTTTTAATAGTCTCTTACGGCCGTAGCAGTATTAACAGTATTTAATTGAATTTGACCAAATCGGTAATGATGCGGCGCGCTATTAGTATCGTTGGCGTAGACTGGTTTATTGGACGCCGACCTGTACTTTGTTTCCAATTATCGATTTGTTTTGGCGGCGCATTTGATGAAGTCGCAGACCCATAACGTATAAAAGCGATATTTATAGAGAGAATAAGAAAGACATTGGCCTTTTCACCGAGGCGGACGAACCGCGAGTTTAGTTTGTTTTTTATTGCACTCGATTTTCGGGGGAATTTTTCTTGCGATTGGCTGCCCTAAAGCTCATCCCCGGGCTGCGGTTAGCTGGACAAGTGCAAAAATGGCGCCAAACGACGCAGATTTGGCCGATAATGAACGGTAGTTTCGAGTCCACTTGAGCCACGTTGCCAAAAGCTCCCCCAACTCAAATTGAGTTTTACAATTTTTTATTTTTTTTATTTCCTCTTTTTCTATTTGAGCCGTAAACTGTTTGGGAATGACGAGCAAACAATTATTTGCGATGAAAACAAACCGATGAAAACGTGATTGTTTCTAAATCGACACAAAAGGTGAATTATTCCTCCCTTCTTCGTCTTCCTTAATTAAAATTTTGGCTAAAAGGAAGCGAATAATTAAGAGATTAAACTTTGAATAAGGCAGAATGACTTGTGAAAGATAAACATTAGTGTAAAAAGAAAATAGACAATGCGAGTCATCAATTGAATCATTCACTTCCTGGCGAAATATGCAAAGACACAATGAATATCAAATTGAATGCTTTGTTTTTTCAATCGATTGCCCTGACCTCGTAGCTCTAACGACGTTTTCCCATCGTCATTAATTCATTTTAATTCCTCATTATATTAATTATTACGAAAAATAACAATGTCAAGACTGACATTTTTTATTTTTTTATTATTATTATTATTCTTCTATAAATCGCTCGTGGAATTTCTTCAGAGGGGAAAGAGGAGTGAAATGGCGCGTGCGTGTCATTTTTTTCTGCCATTTTTTTTTTTTTTGGAGGCCTACGGCTTTATTTATATTTGATAAGAGAAAATACTCATCCCATTGCCGTATATCTGGTTCGCAATAAACTCATTTAGTTTTGGTTAATAGCACTGAGTGTTCATTTTTTTCTCGAGAGCTGAGGGAGGAAGATATGTGGATGGAATGGCAGATCACAAATCCCAAAAATTTGACAGCAAGTTTGAGACTGTTATGGCATCAACAGCCGGGTTGTGGAGGTGTGTTGGTGGAATTACATTGCCAGTCTCAAATGGCCAATAATTCAATGATTTCAGTCTCTTTTTTACTTTTCCTTCATTTATTTATTACTTTTATATTTTTTTTTATTTTATCAGATTTGTTGATGTTGTTGTCGGCGAAATTCGAAAGTATAAATTCCCTACTTTTTATTATTTTTATTCGTATGCTCTAGTGGCTTACAAGATTGAAATCCAAATTATTCTCTGGGCTGAGAATAATTCAAGTTAAGTGCGCATGCTCTCTCCCATTTATTCCCCTTCATCTTTGTGCGAATTAGTTGACGGAGGAAGGTGAGGGAGCATCGTAGGAAGAATGAATTTTTTTTTTTCCTTATTCCATGTTCACTTGATTGCTTTTCGACTCGTCTTCCTTTTAAAATCCAAATTGAATATTCGCCGCCAATTCCTTCCTTTTGTGTTTTTATAATTTTTTTCTCTCTTTCTTTTCTCGTTCCTTCATTTCGTTCCTCACTTTATTTTATTGAATAATTTTGCTCAAAGTGTATTTTTATTAAATTTTTAATTTGCAATGTTTGTTAATGTTGTCGCGCGTCACCTCGATGTTGACATTTATTTCGAATTCAGTGAATATAATTACAGAATGAGGAAATGTTTACTCCATTTCGGTATTTATGCATTAAGCAATTAGATAAAAATAACCGTTTGGTTTCCTTTTCTCGAGCGATAAGCCTCCGCGAAACGCACACAAAACTAATAAACAAATATTAATGAAGGAAGAATTTTGTTTTGAAAATGAAATTTTCTCCTCCTCGTGTCACTGTCTATTTTCAATCATAACACAAAAGGCTTTGAATGGTTGGCGCGTGCATATTCATGAGCCCATCACACATAATCACCATAATTTGCAGCAGTTATAAAAGGCATTTGGCCGCCACTGCTGCAGGGAATCAGAAAAGTGCTCACCAACTTAACTGGAGCAATAAACCAAAATGTCAATTTGCGAAATTGGTTGGTGCAGCTTGGTGTTATTATAGCGCAGTGTCGTCTTTCCCTTTCGCTCGTCGTTAGTGGTAATTAATCCTTTTCTCTCTTTCCTTCTCTCTTTTCTCCAGATTAAGCCTAATTTGTACTTTAGCATTCGATTTACTCCGCAATTAACAAATACCTACCTATCTTTAAATTGATAATTAAATTTTTATTTTTATTTTATAACACAAGGAAAAAAAATTTATTATCTTTTACTGATGATAAATGGCCCGATTGAAGTGTCATTTTTAAATTAATTTTATTTTTTTATTTTGGTTTATGATACAAGTTCGCAGTTAATTTTCTTTGCTGCAGAGGGTAGATTTAGTTTCTTTTCCTTTCTATTGACCAGAATGTGTTGTTTATTGTCTGTTTGTGTGTGTAATAACAAGGTCTTTCGTTTTTTTTTCCTCGTTATTCATCATCATAGTTATACGCTTCACAATAGCAAGGTCAGCCATTCGAATCCGATTTGGTTGAGTTGAAGTCGAGGCTGTAATTAGACCGACCAAACCCTCGCATAACGACAGATGTGATCGCGGACTTTTACATTGCACTTACCGAGAAATGCATTGTAAATATCTGCCCTCGAAAAATATAAAATAAAAGGAGGAAAAGTGGTTTTATTTCTTGACTGAATTTAATGAATAGCAGAACAGGAAATTTCCTGCATTTATTTTCTTTTTTCGAATTAAATTTGCACAACTCATTAAAAGCAAAACTCGAACTTGCAGTTTAAAAAAAAAATTAATGGAAATATTTCCAGTTTTCGGTTTTCCTCTCTTTTGCACAACTGTGATGTGACAGAATTTGCAAATTGAATATGAACGTACAATTGGACCGTAGATGGGTGATGTGGAGGGTCAGGAGCGAGATTAGAGCACACGGCAATGTGCCACCGCCATCAAAATGTACACGATGACGATTGACAGCTGTTAAAAATAATGGGCTCTTGTCAAAACGCAACACAAAAGGCACGCGGGATTAAAAAAGAAGCTTTTGCCAGCTTATCGTCTTTTCATGCAAAAATGACTTTTTTCCCTTTTTTCTCCTCACACAAAAGACTTTTGTCACTTTTACTGATGAGTACTTGGCACATCAAACAAAATTCAAATCGTACGAACCAATCCACCTGTGACCGAGGTCGGAAAATGTGCAAATGTTTGATTCATCAATCAAATTACAACCATGGAATAGTTTTTGGATTTTTCCACGTTAAAGACGAACATTTCATCACTTTTCACAATTCTATTTGGCTTTTTGATGACTTAAATTTTCCTTTGACACTTCCTCTAACACTTGTTTGTGTCTATCAACTTAACCCAATGCCACGAAATTCGATTTCCACTTATTAATTCAAACGCGATTGGCAAACGTAAGGTTAAACCACAAATAAATGATTATAGTTTTATTAGATAAACGCAAAACGTGTCGAATACCTTACAAGCAGTGCAAAGTGCCGAACCAAGTTCTTTAAACCTTCAAGGAATTTATAATTTGCACTTTTATGTACACGCAGGGGGGAAAAAAAAGAGGTAATGGAGTGATTTAAATTTTAAATAAATTATCATTGCTGGCACATACTGCAGATGTTGAGAGGGAAATAAAGAAATATCGAGCACGTGCATTTAAAAAAACATTTGCTTGTTGTTTATACATTGCATTCACTAAGTGATGGTATGTGTGACAAGGCTGAGTCGGGTGTGACTTTTTGCTTTGCGTCCGTGTTGTGTGCAGCGCGAAACGTGTAAATAATGCACGACACGGGGTGTCATTTCAACCGATTAAGGATGACACTTTGCGGAAGGTTGCTGCACGCCTCTTAGTGCAATTGCGAAGCAAAGTGTCACGTAATTGGCGCGGATTTTTACACGAGCACGACGCACGGACAGGGGAAAATACATTTCGAGACTATTTACCGCGTTTCTTGTCAGTTTTCTCCCTCTTTTAGAACTTCTCGTTCTTTTCCACAACACTGACCCCTTGTACAAAGAGGTCACGAGGCTTTCTTTACTGACAGGTATTCAGTAGTGAAGGACGAGAGCCACAAGATCAACACAAAAGTGGAATTGGTGTCCACTACTGTGCTCGTGATGAGTTAGGGGTGGAGTCGCGTCCCCTCCCTACTTGTTTGCTTTAGAAACGAATCCTCACTGCCCTCCCAACCCCACCACCAACCACCATTTCTTACTTGCTACTTTACTTTTTCTTTAAAAGATAAATAAAAATAAAACTTTCCACCACCATCCTTTATTTTTTTTTTCCTTTAAACTTTAAAGTAATTATTTCCTTAACTTGTTTTTTTTCTCCTTTCTTCTTCTTCTATCACTCTTTTTCTCTCCCTTGTCTACTTTTTCCATACAAGGCGTAATTGTGTTTATGATAAGTAATCATTTCAACAAACATTTTTCTCGTACAATTTAAATTTTTCTCTTTTTAATTGCATTTTTTTTTTCTTCTGAAGTGGGTGGGTCTCGTTGCGCGTGATGTAAGGTAAGAAACCCGCCTTGGCAGATGCGATGCTTATTTAGAAACATGTGGGTGTGAAAGTGTTTAATAAATTGTGGTTTGTGTGGAATTCCTCTGGGAGCCTTGGCCTTGGTTTGCTCCTGTTGGCTGCTATTTTCTCTCGTGAAGGTTAATAGGTTTTTAAACCGACGCACATTTATCCACTTTATGAGCTATTGAATCGTTGCAAACTGCGTGTTGTGTGTTTTTTTTCTTCTCCTTTTTCTTCTTTCTTTCTTTCTTTATATTTTTTAATTTTTTTCTTCTTAAACTTGAAGACCTTGGGATTTTAATCTGAGCAGGTGCCACTGTTTAAAATATGAAAACTTTACATTTAAGTTGGGTAAAATAAAAGAAAAAATAAACTGGTGTCATTAAAGCGAAACGAGGTTGGGGTGTAATTATTGGGGTATGGAGTGAAAAAATGTGGATTTAATAACAGGGAGCGAAAGGGTTGGATTTTATGGAATGATAGGGTATGAAGTGCAGTACAGCGTGTGTTGTTTACTTGCGAGTTAGTTTTTGGGGTAGAGATATAAATAGTGGCAAGTGCATCGGGTTTTATTGCTGGCTTTTAATTTATTTATTGCAGTTGCTGCTTTGTACGATGTTTTATAGATGGGGAGGGAAGGATTATTTAAAAGGGAGGGCGAAGGGGGAGTTCATGTGAATCATGCGTCTCGTGTCATTTATTGTTGGAAGAATTAATGGAAGAACATAATTTGGATTTGGCACTCGATGAAGGAATCAAAGGGTTGTGTCATCTAATTGACCGGTCGAACAATCGCAAGGGGCGGATTACAAAATAGAAGTTGGAATTGAGAGAGAAATATAATCGTATCAATAATTCCTGTTTTTATGTGCGAGGGAAGAGAAAGAAGGGTTTTTCGAGGGAAGGAGGGAGGGTGTGGGGAGGTCGAGGGGTGGTTGGATCAATACAATTCCTTGCTTTGGTGTTTGTATTGTTAGTGCGAGGGATGGATGGATGTTTGCCATGATTGATGGTGACTTGTTTTTCTACGGAAAACGCGAGAAGGAACCCTGTTACAACAACATTGACACATCCTCGGCCAACACTTAACTCGGACATCGGCGCGAGTGGACAGTGTTCTCAGGGGCAGCAAAACGGACGTTAAGAGTCAGTCGCGGTTTTAGATTTTTTTTATATTTTTTTTGTAAATTAGAAAAATGTTTATTTTTGGGAATTGGGTTTTTATTTTAATAAAACTGACCTATAGCGTTTGCTTAAAAGGGGAAAGATGCAGTTGCTAAGCGACCGAGGTCAAATGATGGAGGCTGTTTGCCTTGATCTGCTTAACACTGAAAAATAAACATTGCGAGTGAAGAAAATCGAATCACCGAAAAGAAGATTTTTCCCCCCTTCTTTTAAAAAGGAAGAGTTTATTTTATGCTATTTTATTTTTCGAAGGTGAAAGATGCAGTTTTTGACGTTTCGGTTTCTGATTCCGACGTTTTTCTATTTTTTTTTCTAACATTTTTTCCTCTTCTTTTCTTTCTTCCGACGCTGCTTAATTGGCCGCGACAAGTCTCTTAATGAATCCGGTTGTTCGCTAATGAATTCTTAACGATGTCATTCGTACGAATCTAAAGATGGCGTCTTAATTCACTTTGCGCAACTCCATCGCTTGTTGTGGGTCAATTTCATACACCCGTGACATTTCGGCGGTTTTAATAGATTTCTCAGCCAGCATCCTCATCTCCGCGGACGGCCGCGCACTCTCGACCCAAAACGCCGCTCGACGTACCCTCCTTTCACCGGTTCGCCGCGGGCTGTAATCTCGGCCTCAGTCGCCGCGATGAATCTCTCTTCCTTCCTACCCTGGGCGATTACGAACTTGGACGCAGCCCTAGCTAGGAGCGCCACCCAATCAGCTTTTTTGTTGCTCGCCGAAACGGGGCGGCGAATCACAGGTGGAACAGCCTCGGAGCAATTGGCGCACAATAACCGCGAGGGCTCTCTGTGTGTCGTCGCCGGAATTCACAGATGAGGCAGCGGTACTAGGTAACCACGCCACGCCGCCACACTGATCGCGGTCTCCCGGGGAGTCAGTGACACCTCTCGCGATCTCGGCAGATCTGTGCTCCGCACTCGGACAAAAAGGCTTTGCTACACTCGTCGACACCGACCACGTGCTTTTCGCGCCGGGGAAACCTGTGGATGGATGTTTTTTGAGTGCTGTGTGTGTTGGAAAAAAAAAATCGCTTCGTGCTGATGCCGGACACGTTGGTTTTCCTCGCCTGTGGCGTCCTCGCCGTCTCTTGAGGCACCATGGATTCTTCCGCTTACTGTCAACAAGGGACAGATGTCGATTTCAACAGAATGTGTGATCAGTATTTATTCAACAAGGTAAGAATAAGAAAGACTCCCGATAATTCGGGTGCTCATGCTCGCATTTAGCGGATCTCGGCGGGGGCGACGAGTGCGTGTTTGCCCCGCAAAGGTTTCCGTCGGGTTCCCGCGGGTTTCCAAGGGGCTCCGGCGGCGCGGGAAAATATGCGACCGTCTCGTCGCGAATTAAGTGGCGGGGTTTCCAGTCGTGTTTGGTGTTGTGTTGTTTAGGGACAGGGAGGGCGACGGCCGGGAATTTGCGGCAGCTGTGCGTTGCAGAACCCCCTAAGGTCAGCCAACAACAGGTGGCCCATCCGAGCTCTTAAATTATCAAGAAACGTGACAGAAAGGGGCCTTTTCAAACATCTTATCCCTCGTAAGCGACTTCAAGAATTGGCTACTGGAACCTCGTTTTCCGCCCCTCCTTCTCTTTTCTCCTAAGTCGCCTTCTGTGTGTGATTGCTCGCTCCGTCCGTCGGTCGATGGTCCGCGAATCGACGCGAGATTGCTTTACGCCAATTTTCGGTTTGTCGCTGCTTTTTATTTATTTTTTTTCAATTTTTAAAATTTTATTTTTTATTTCAATTTGGTTTTTTTTTCGCGTGCCACGAAGTGGCGGGGTGGAATTTGTTACATCCGAAGAGAATTAGTGAAGTGTGTGTGAGACTCGCGCGAGTGCGTCCGTGATATTGAGCTGTTTTTCCCGCTCAGAGGAGATGATTGCGCTCGTAATTGGCGCGTGGGGAGCCGCGATCAGAGAAACGTGGGCTCTCTCCAGCAACTGGTGAATGCGGCTCGCCGATGGGCTGATGGTCGTTTGTGTCGGGTAATTAAACGAGTTGCGCGTCGCCCTGCGGGTCAACCGACACAACTGACTGCGGTGTCGGCGTCTGCAATCGCCGATCCGAGCTCGCGCTCTCCCGCGCACTCAATTATCGGAAATGGCGAACGCTCGAATCGAAACACGTTCCTCCCGTTTCGTTTCCTTTTCTTTCATTTCTCTCCCGGTGCCTCCATTTAAACGTGTCGCGCAATCTCGTGGCAAATTGATCAACTTTTTTTAAAAAGATTTTTAATTTATTTCCTTTATTGATGTTTTTCTTAAAACAAACAGTTGAGAAAATTTAGTTGTTTGTATTTACTGTTTATTATTTACCCATTAGCGTTTATATTTATCCCTACAATCGACTCGCGAACGAGCAGGTGAAAAGTGCACCTGGTGTTGAGCAGATGGCACTCAACTTGTGGACTTCTTATCGGACGAGTTTGATGGCGGAGGGGGACGAAGACTAAGATTTTTTTTCTCTGTCTTTCTCTCTCTTTCCCGTCTATTATCAGGTGTGCGATTTTCAAACTCGGCGTCCCTCATTGCGAAACTATTGTTTTCTAATCCCCCTTTTTAACAAACAAGTAAAAACAAGTCGCAAAAAGCCTTCGTTTTAATCTGTAATTATATTTTTTATACCATTAATTTAGAATGACGTCATTCGCTCCTTTTTCCAATCATGTCGCTTGTAATTAAGTGTGTTTGTCGCTGGGATTAATTTGCACCAATCTAATTATGCGACTAACGATTTTTTTACTCTACCCTCCCCCTCTCTCCCTTCACCCCCGTCCCACTCCTCCACGTCTTCACAATCCCCCTTACCCCGTCCTGTTTTATTCACTGCACTAATGAGCATTTTTTCAGTTTTCTTATAAATTATAAATTCAAAATTCAAATTTGTAAGTCTTAACATCGCTTGTTTGCTAGTCTCTTGAATTGAAGACACTCTTAAAGGAGATAAGAATCCCATTGAGCCGCACAGATTAGCACTAGTTGCTTTTGTCGGCCATTGATCTCCTTCTATTTACAGTCTCGTATTTCTCTTTTAACTCTCTCTTCACTGACCCCCCCCCCCTTCGTTCGCTTCGCTCGTTGCCACCTACAGTCCAAGCAGGAATAAGATCCTCACTCGAGATAAACATGGCGTCTGATGGATATTTTTACGCGATTCAGGCTGAGAAAAAGCATTTAAAGGCAAAACGCCGTTTGCCAACGCTTCATATGCCTAACGTGCCGAGCATCTGGTACTGCATAATTAAATATAGCCTGAAGGAATGAAGTTTCGAGTGGATTCTCTGGCAAGAAAGTCGTCTTAAAAGCATTGCACCTGCTGTTACTTGATGATGATCACTCACATATTCTCGTCATGTCGGTGTTATTATTATTATAAAAGTTTCAGGTTGAAGTTGGAGGATAATTTAAATGGGCGTTGAGGTTTATGTCAATACAACAGATGTTATTTTCATCAGCAATTAAAGGACACCCCGGGGATTAGCGTGCGGGGCTGGCGTCTCATCGTTTTATGCGTGACTTGGCCCTTTCCTGTTTTGCTTTCCCTCCCGAGAGACAGTCGGAGGAAATTCATTTGCACTTGAATGAGTTTTTAAAAAAAATTTGCCTAATAACGCGTTGTGAACAAAATGGTGATGAGAGCAATTGACAAGATGGCGTCGGCAGCGTTGGCACTGTGCGGGGAATCGATGAAAATTCCCTTTTTCTCGATGAGTTGAGATGAGGTCGCGAGTGAATTTCGGGTTTGCGCGCGGCTTTGCGTCGCTACGAATTTTATTGGTGGTGAAATGTGGCTGCAGTCAAGAATATCGACGCACTCTCTTTATCTCGGCCGACTATCGCGAATGGGAACATTATTTTCCGCATTTATTTTTTTCCTCCCTTCTATGTTTTTTATCCCTCTCATTCTGTATACGGTTTTTATATATAGCTGTATTCATATTTAGGCGGTTTTAGCGTTTTAGAAAAGGTGCGAGTGCGAGTTGAATTTGTGATTCGGATCGAATCGAATTTGCACAGTGCAGTGTTTGCATCTTTTCTATTTCTGCTCGAGTCCCTAGCAACTCGATTCAATTTTCCTGTAGCTTAATGCATTGATTTGTGTGGCTTCATCTTTTATGAAGCAATTAACGTTGCGCTCCACTTTTGATTTATAAGTTGCTCGTTCCGCGTAATGGACGCCATGCATCATGTGATTCACTGCAAGCAACCAGCTCCAACTTATTTTTGCATGAATCATTTCTTCTTTTATTTTTAAAATGTAACTTCATAATTTATTTAAATTTGAAACCGACCCAAAAAAAAAAAAAAAAAAAGTAATAATAATCCCCTCTGTCTTTGCTAATGATGATATCATTCGAGTCTCGGGAGGAAAATTGGGCACCATGTGAGCAGTAGCGCTGAATTTGAAGTTCCCATGGCCTTGAAGGTACCGCTGACCTCCATCTTTGTCCCTGGGGTCAGGTTTGGCATGTGACTGCCGGCGGTGAGTAGCGGATCAACATTCTTTAAGGTTTGAAAAGGAACCCAAAGGGTTAGAATGGGCTCTCTTTTCATCGACCCACGATCCAGAGGTGAAGACCTTATTGCCCTGCGGGGGAAATTTGTGTGGGAAAAAGCTGAGCAGGTGCGAATTAGATGCCGACGATATCGGGAAACGAAGCGCCACCAAACGAGTGTTGTGTGTGTGGCGTCGCGCTCGCAATACGGTAGCCGAACGACCTCTCGCGTTGCACCGCTTGAGTAATTGCACTCTTGCAGTGAAGTGGACAGAAGTCAAAGCTCAGGTCATGTGTCAAAGTGTGCACAAAGCAACGTTTATCTTTTACGTTTTAAAGGTGCGGACCTAATTAAGTCGGTGCAAATAAATTAACAACCGAAATCATTAAATTTTCATAAAAAAATTGTTTTAAACCGTAAAAATCGATTTCAACTTGTTTTTGTGTTCGTAAAGTGGTGTAATGCTGGAAAGAGTTCATGGAACTTATTTGGGGTATGCTGACACGGTGCCAAGAGAGGGTTAATTTGATGGCAAGTGGACTTGCCCCCAGGGCGTTGTTTCGTACCTGACCTACATTCAACTCGACTCTGCTTTAATTTACGACATTCGAAATTAATTTAATGGAGAAAATCAAAGTGGTCATCGGCCTTGCGATTTTCCACTACTTTGTACGTGATCAAACGATCGATTCGAGCCTTGTTTGTTTATTTATCCATCTATCTATCTATCTATCGCACACTTTTCCTCCTTTTCTCCCCTTGGGCCCTTGTTTGTTCGCGTAATGAGTCATCGCTTTATTTTATCCCGCCACCCACGCGACGTCATGTCTGCCGAAACTCGTGGAACCTAATCCGGGCGCGGGATTAGGTCCAATAAAGATTTATTAGCTGATGTGCGCGTATGATGTCATTTTGATAGATCAACATTTTTCGTAATTCTGATTAAAAGTGATTGGATATTGTTCAGGTAAGTGGTTTAGGGGGCGAGACGCGGATGATTAATGGACTCGATCTGTGGCCTAATTTAGTTTAGACCAGGTGCTAGCTCAAATTAATTTCTGCTGTCCAATCTGTTGGCGGTACTTGTCACCCTAGGCCAAACGCTGTTATAAAAGTCACGCGCAAATATTTTTTTTCCTCGTGCACTTAGGAGAGGGGTTTAAATCGTATAAATTTTTTTTTTACTGGGTCATTGGTGCATGGGGACAAATTACCGGTGTTGTGACGTAATCTAAGACACACAGGTGCGGTATGATATCATTCCGAGAGGGCTGAGTGATAAATTCGTTTCTAAGTATTAAAACAAGACGATGGTGAGTCAGGAGGCCATTTTGAATATTCGTTGTGGTGCCGTTCGCAATATCGGATGATAAATTAGTGAGAAGGGGAATCTGATCCAAAAGTATAATGGACCGCCATTTTGTTTGCTCAAATTGACACGTTTGTGTGCATACATTTGAGCAGAGTGACGTGCGATCATTGGTTATCTGGTCAGACGCGATGTTATCCGTCCATTTGCGCTCCCTCAGCGTGTCATTCAATATGATGCATTCATCCATCAGATGAGATGCGTTGAATGGAAACAAGAAAATCCCCTCCTTTATTTTTTTATTTTTTATCCCTTTCATTTTTTTATTTTGTGTCACTCTGTTGCAATCTCGTTTGTCATCTACTTCGCGCAAATAAAAGGGTGAAATCCAAATCCAAAGTGCATCTTTTATCTTTTATCTATTTCCATTATCCAAATTTAAAAGAAGCAGAAGAAAAAATGTTTTTGTTTGTTTGTTTGTTTCTTTCTTTCTTTCTTTGAAATGTCAGCACGAGAGGTCATTGTCATCAAATTAATGGTAACTTATTGTTTCGTTCAGTTCCAGCAGGTGAGTTTGGACTTAGGACACTTAATGAAAGCGACTATGGGAACTGAAACTTTATTCTTTAAGGAAGGAAGTTTGTTTGTTTGTTTGTTTGTTTATTTATTTATTTAGTTATTTATTTTCTCGTCTCTCTTATCTATTGTAAACGAATGAGGAAGTCTCTTCTACTGTCTTATTGGATATGGGAAGCCGTGATGAGGTGGGAGGGGGATACAAGCTGGAAAGAGTGTGTAATTGACTGTGCTGGTAACTGGGTTCGTTGTGCAGATGACTGTGCAATATTTTTTTCTTCTTTTAATCTCCCCTCCCTCTGTATATACTCTTTTCTTAACGTGTGAAAAATGATGAGTCGTTCGTTGTATCGCTCTTTTCTTCCCTTCACCCCTGCAAGAGTTATTGAGTTTGATGGAACCCCTACTCCTAGTCATAACCCTCCCCATCACGTGTTTTTACTCTCCCCTTTTTCTGATCAATGGTCTTTGAACACCGTGGACGTGGTCAATTCTTCAGGTCAGTGCGGATGAATGGCGACGACAAGCGCTATCATTACATTAGACGAAGAAGAAGAAGAAGAAGAAGAAAGTGGAGGTTGAGGAGGAGGAGAAAAAAAATAGATGATTATTGACTTTTCTTCTTTCGGAGGCAATGAAAGAATGTTGCGAGAAAAGAAATCAATTTTATTTTTATACTGAGACGTGCAGATTGAATCGTCACTCCGTTAGTGCCGATACTAGTCGTCGTGGCGATAGTTGTCATAGCAACGGGTTTCGTTGGCTCTGCTCGTCTATTACGAGCGTAATTCGAGGGGGGAAACGGAAGTCAAGTGACGACTACCCCACATAAACCAAGGATTTTCTTTTACTTTCTCACCTTTCAATCTGGAGTACGGTCTTACTCCTAAGTGGACATTAGACTTTTTTTCTCCTCCAATCCTTCTTTTTTTACCTTTTTTTTTTTTTTTTTTTTGGGAGTAAGGGGGAGGGAGTTGTAAGGGGAAGAAACGGTGGTTCAACGAAAGATGCTGGCACAACGCCAGTGGAAATCGTTTTTGAGGTGGGGTTTGTGACATGAGGCTACCACCCCCAGCGCTTTTCCTCTCATGGATGACCCCAAAGTGCATTCTTGGAGTCTCCAGTGGAGACCTCTGAACAAGATCATGTATTCGATACTTCAAATAAAAGGATTACACACTTCAGTTTTTTTTTCTTTTTTTTTTTCTTTCTTTCTTTCTTTCTTTCAATGTTATTTTTTGAAAAAAAAAAATGTTTTGTTTTTTCTCCAGCCCGGATAAATAAATGAAAGGAGGAAGGAAATGAGTTGCGTTAAAATTTATCGAGGACTTAATAAAATCGCGTTTGCGGTCTAGGTTTGTTAATTTAAAAAACAAGGTCGAGCTCATTTCCTACTCGTGGGTCTCTGCAATTCCGTCTTTTGTTGTTGTTAATCCCGTCCATGAATAAATGGAAAAATTGAATCAATCGCGCAGCTCGAGTTGACGTCACTCGAGTTCAGGGGTGGAAGAGAAAATGAATTTGTCTTTCGGAGGGGAGTGTTGACCAAATTTAGATTCTGGGAAACGATCGATACCGATATATGTGTACATCTGGTAAATAAAAAAAAAAATGTTGCGTCTCTGTGGGAAAAATGATTTCGTATTTGGTTTTAAGTCGCCTAGCAACAGGAGAATATTCGATGATAAAATCGAGTTATTTGTAGTTTGGAGATGAAGTGGACGATGTTAATAAAGCAATTCCCCTAGGCTCAATTGGGGTGGCGCAGAATGAGGAGGAGGGTCACGGCCCACTAATCTCGTGTGTTGTCTCTCAACTGAACGAGGGGTTGGGCCGAGTTGGGGATGATTCACTGTTGTGTGCGCTGGGTAGGGGAAATTTAGAAAAATTGTCTTGCCAACTGGTCTTTGAAAAGGCCACGTGGACAAATTGATAGCAGCTGATTGACTGTGGCTTGAATTTTAATCAAATCGGCAATGAGTGTATTTAGGCTTAAGTGTAAATTGAGGAAGGAAAAATGAATTATCGATCGATGCGCTGCTGCCATTGTCGTTTTTATCTTATTATTAATCAGTTTTTAAAATGAATAATTTAAGCTATTGTGTTGCAGATTAAAGATTCTTTTCCACTTTTTCTCATTTTTTTTTTTTTTAAGTTTTCCTTTATTTTTCGGGCAAAATGTAATTTTAGTAATGGATTTTTTTTTTTGTTCTTTTCTCTTTTGTAAGATTTATTGGAATTTTTGCACAATAAAGAAAGCAGTCGTAATTTAGGGAAAAAAGTAATTTTTTTTTGCTTTCTTTCACTCGTTGCTCGTTCGCTTTCGGCCTCGTTTTGAGTTGTCATGGTGATTTTTCATCTCTTGCATATTAATGATTTGATCTTGTTTCCCTTTTTTGGTTGGTTCGTTTTTTTATGAGGCTTTTGTTATGCAGGCGGCCATATTTAATAGGTGAAATTTTCTTTTGAATGTATCCATTAAGTTCTCTGTGTGGATGCAATTTTGTATGGAGGAATGATGGGAAGGCGCCATTTGTGTTTTAGGGTGGCGTTGTTTGATGGCGTCCCAGATGGCAATAAGGGACTGCAAGGGGAGGGGGGTTTGTCTGCACTACACGTGCCCCGTCGCCATTTTAATGGTGCAACTTGGCTTTTTACAGCGAATTTATTGCAACTTGCAAACCGAGTTTGAAATTTTTTTCCTTTTTCACTTTAAACGCTTTTCATATTTCCCCCACCTCTTCTTTTTTCTCTTTTTTTTTTGTGTTTTGGGAATTCGGTAAGGAGATCGAAATTGTTTTGATTGAATTCGCTGGTATAAAATGAGATGTTTTCACAACTTTTATGAGAAAAAATGAGGTTTTCTGCAGTGACATTTTCACCCCGCGTTGTCATGGTGACTATTTTTATACCTGTGACGCGCGGCAGCGTATGTTCTTGACATTTTATTTCTGAAATGAGAAATTTTTATTCCCGATTTTGATTTGCAGGAAAACACGAAATGGAAAAAAAATTAAATTCGTACGTTTGACATTCGATTTATTATTACTTCGACAGCTGTTTGTCATAGAACAAACACCCGTGCACGTAACCGCAGTTTGTCGCTCTTCTTTAGTCCCTCTTCTGCTCAACAGGGAGGATTTCCTCGAGAGCTCGCCTTTGTACGTCATCATTATCTTAATGCGGTGGTCTCTTCTCGCCTCTCTTCCTTCCGGCTTTTCTCTTGATGGTTCACTAACATCACAAGAAGTGGGCGTGAGGTCGGCCACGGAAACAAGGCCAAGGGCGAGGAATCTTCTCGTGTTGATGGTCAAAGTCAACTCGATTATCCCCGCGCAGACTCATTCATACCTAATCTAAGAGGCGCTAGACGAATAAAGTTGATGACGAGCTGTTACGGCGCTTATAATAGATATAAGGGGGTTAAAGCGAAAGCCAAAAGTGGCATCTGGTGATCAATTAAGTGCTTAGTTTCCTATTTCCCCATTAAAGGGTTTCGCCCGGATACGGCAGAGTGGTCGATGGTGATTTACGGAGAGAGGATATTTGTTTTCCCCTCTAAGTGTCAAACCCGGGCGAACCCATACAAATGCAAATCCATTTCTTTCTCCGGCCACAATGGCACAGTCGAAATAAATTCGCAGTTGAAAGCCGTTCTCTCCTCCCACATCTGTTGGGTAATTTAGAAATGAAAGAACTCAACTCGAGTATTTTTTTTTTTTTTCTCTCTTTCCCTTTTCTTTTTATCCTTTTTCTTTTTGTGTGTGTTCTTTGACTTTTGTACTAATTATTCCCCCGAGGACCTTTATATTCTTGGGTGTGGTTTTGACACCTCGTTTGATTGGTTATTTCTCTCAATTAAAACAAAGCCAAAAGAAGAATGGGGAGGGAAAAAAAACTGGTTGTGTGGAGAGTTCGAGCTTGGTTGATTTGTACGTAGGCTTAAATGGAGAAAAAACAACATTCTCAACCAGCGCCACCACCCCCGAGATAGAGGCCACCTATATTTGATTAGATTAGATAGAGTCTCATCTTGATCGACCAAGCTGCACTAATGCATTTTATGTGGTGTGTAGGACTCGATTCTTGTTTGTGGTGGTAATAAATGACGGTCAGGGGAAGAGATTGAAAGCTAAGGGGAAGGGGAAAGGTCATTTGTTTGCTTTGCGATCGAGCAAAAACCTGGCACTGACTCATGTTTTCGGGCTAGGGGTAAAGGGTCATTTCATTTAGTGAGTGCTTGGGGTTTGCCGGACGGTGGTCAGATGACAGAAGCTGGCAAACAGCTTGGAATGCTAATTTTATTTGGTTGTTTATTTACGTTGTATTTTTGTTGCTGTAATGAAAAATTTCAAACACGTCTCTTGTCGCATAAGCAGGTCGTAAAAACAAATGGCTTTTTCTACGGTCAACTGAACATTCCTTTTGGTTTTGCTAGAAGGTGAATGCTCGAAATATGGATGAACTTTGCCAGTGTTTTGTCCATCATTTTTTTTCTCCCTTTTTCACATGCCCGATGTTGTTTTGTGCGTGGATAATGGGCCACAACAAGATGTATCATCGAGTCAAAAGGCGTGATGATGGCCCTGTACATGTTTATTTTATATTTTTTTCCCCAAGTTGGGTTGGTGGCCCCTTTAATGTTCTTGGAATTGAAAATTGGTGTTTTTAACAAGTCGTTATTCTGTCGTGTAAAAAAAAAAAATTAAAGAACTGGGGAGAAAAAATGTCATTAGAGTTCGCGTGTGTGGTCTGAGATTTTAAGTTTGTGTTCTCATGTTAAATTAACATAAATTAGGCAGAGATTTTTGATATTGCGATATTATTTTTTATTTTCTTTGTTTCTCTGATGCTCATTTTGTGTTTTATTTTTATTTTTATTTTTTTATTTTTTTATTTTTCTTGTTTTTAATTTGTTTTTCATGCAATTAAGTGTGCTCATAAATAAAATTTATGAGGGTGATTTAATTTGGCGACAATGTAATTGTAGTTGGAACATAATTCGCATTTTAATTTTTTCCCGAGCGTCGATGAAGAATGGGTTTGCAAAGATTTGCAAGATTAAAAAATTATTTATTAATGTAATTTTTTTTTCCATTTGTGAATGTCTTTTTTCTTTTTTCTTTTTTTTTTTCCAAATTATTTATGGGGGATGACTTAACTCGTCTATATTTGACATTTACGACGGTTTCTTATTGTTTTCTGTGTAGGGAGCCGAGAGCTTCGACCTTTCCCTTAGCATTCCTGACTCTAATACACAAAATAACAACGCTTATATGTCATCGGATCAGGTAAGCCGTATTTTTTAATTAATTTTTATAGTTTGGAAAAGTTGATTTTTACTGTTACTGTTATTATTTGCATTTGAATTTCAAATGTAAAGGTTTAATTAAGGAAACCGCCGGACTGGAAATTACTGATTTGCGCGAATGTTTATGGTTACATTTAAGGGAAAGATTCGTAAATTATGTTAATGGAGTCCTAAAGTGGTGAAAATTTAAAAAAGAACGTTGCTTAATTCATAGTTATGTTTTTATTTATTTGCCTTTTTTAAAATTTAAAACACGCTCTGTGTTTTTTTTTTTTTTTTTTTTTTTGTAACTGCAGAAGTAAAATTTAAAAAATTAGAATTTTTAATTTGATTATTTTTAATCGCCTTAAACGTCGCAGCTAGACTTTTCACCACCTTTAATGGTTGGTTTGTTCTAATTACACTAAAAATGAAAAAAGAAATTGGAATTAATGAGTCAAATCAATGATTTCCAGTCTGCGTGATCTCTTGTCAGTTACATTAATTTTAATTTAGATGTGGATCAATTACCAACGTTGCAAATTAACCCTTCATTTATGGAACGAATTTGTTATTTAACCATTTTTTTTTTAAATTAAACAGAAAAACATTTGATCTATATATAGTCATGCGAGTTCAGCGTTCGATATATTAACAAAATTTGTTGATTGGCATGTTGTTTTTTCCGCACACTTGTAACCATTTTTGAATTACCGTACAAGTTTTAACCACCGATTTTTATCGTACTAAAGGCAACAACTACTCAAAATGGTAAACAAAGGTATCATTGACCGCTTGTGTGGTTGACCACCGCCCTAGATTATCGCAAAAAAGCGTGGGCCGACCAATTTTTCACGCCGCGAAACTGGATCATTACTTTACATCTTTTTTTTTATTTTTTTTATTTTCTTATCAAATTAACTTAAAAACTTTTGAAAGATTTTAAGTGCGAAAACGAGGTAGTTAATTACTAGAATTTATTTTGAGTCGAAAATTTTTTTTTTAAATGTAAGTAGAGTAAAGCAGGGAGATAATGGTTTGCTTCTTTTTAGTTGCCATTATCTTGTCTAAAGTTGTTAGTGGATGATGATGAAGGAGACTCGGTGCAAATGACAGTTTTCTTACTCGCAGTTTGGCGAATGGTGGGTTCTCGTGCGCCTTCGCCTCCTTGTTTACGACTTTGCTTCGATTTTACGAGCGCATTAGCATTCATTTAATCTTGTGCCTCAAAGGTTGTAACAACGCTTGTTGCTACAAATTTCTTTTTGCTGCTTCGGCAATTGGATTTTATGCACGGGGTCTAATGCAATGTCGCTAATTTTCTGCACTGAATGGAGAAGAACATTTTTCCATTTGTGTAACGAGGGGATCACGAGCGGATCATTTGGCTCCCGAGACTTAACGAGAAGCATTGCAGACCCCTTAATCCGTTTTTCAAGAGTTTTACACAACCATTTCCCTTTCGTTATTCTTTTTCATGTAAAAAAAGAGGAATAATAAAAATAAAAAAAATGGAAAGATAAAAATTCAATTAAACCGAATGAATTTTTTTATTATTTAAAGATGATAATTAAAATTAAGAAAAATTTGCATATTAAAATTTTAAATGAGAGTTAATGACGATAGTGTTAATTTAACGATTGTACACAATAAATCGGTTTAGTGAAGAGCGTCGTAATTCTGTGCAAATCGCTTGGAAATTAAGAGCGGGGCCATTTTGAAAATGGAAATAAAAATTTTTCAAAATGTTGTAAACTACTTTACGGCGGAGTAATGAAAATTCAGGAAATTTTTATTGCGCGCCATAAAACTTTTTTTTTCTCTTTCTTCCTTTCCTCCTCATTTTGATGTTGCAAAGTTGAAATGATGTTAAACTAAGGTTTCTAATAATATTACGGTCGGTTGTAAGTTTATGGCACGACACGTGAAGATAATTAAGTTTGCAACTCTCTTTTGTGAAATTGAATTTGATAGAGAAAGAGAGAGGAGAGAGAGAGGGAAGCACAAGCAACATGAGGCGCCTCGTCACACTACACTATTCTAATTGCTTTTTCTACAATGTCATATCGTTCAATTCGCTTCGACGACCAAATATCAATTTAATAAATCCTCGTAAAGAGGAAAAAAATTGTTTGCGTGCTCTTTTCGATTTGTTTGTCCAACGTGGACCGAGTCGCCTTGATTAAACGCAGCTGCTCGTCACCCCGTCGTAAATCTATCATTCTGTCGCGATAACCGATTTTAATAACCCGCTTTTTATCTCTTGTTTTTATTTATTTATTTATTTATTTATTTTTATTTATTTTTTTTTACCTTTTTTTCCAGACATTCCACACACCGAATTTCGGAGATGAGGAATTCGAAATTCCTCCTATTAGTCTCCCCCAGTCTTCGTCAGGGGACGGGGGCGGGGAAATGAACAGTCAGGGTTACATCCCCTCGGTGAGTAGGAATAAAAACTGTGCACTGTTGATTTGGTCAATTTGAGCGCGCGATTTGATTACAGACGATGAGCCACACTGGAAACATGGCCGATTCCGTTCCAGTCATGACATTAGCAGGAAACGTAGCTCACCAGTCGATGGCTCAGCAGCAGCAGCCCATCATGATGGCTCAGGCCACTCATTATGCCCCCCACGGCATTTACCTGACACAAATGGGCGACGGGTCTACCATGATGACATCTCAGGCCAATGTCATCAGGTATTGTCGTTAATAATTCCCGGGGGAATCATTTACGAATTTTAATATTAAAAATTGTCGCGATTTAGCTCTCAGTCGTTTGACACGCAACCGACTTACACATTAGCCGAGCCGCAAGCATCTCATCAGCTGATCCTTCAATCACAGTCGCAGGCGCAGCAGCAACACGCTGTGCAGCAGCAGCAGCAGCAGCAACAGCAACAGCAACAGCATCAGCAACAGCAGCAATCTATGATGGGAACCACGACGCTGTTGACCACCATCAGTCAAGCGCCGCTCGCCTCGCATTCGATCGGGGTTCAGTTCATGGCGCCTCGCGCTCCGTCGTCGGTGAGCGGGTCGCCGCCGGGATCGAATCACACTTCGCCGGGGCCCGAAACCAGCGAGGACAGCGACGACAGTGCGCATCACTCGCAACATGGTGGACAAGTAGGCATGATGCAGGTGAGAAATGTAAATTGGAAAGATGCGAGCCGGGATTGAATGTCAACACTAACGCGAATTAATTTGATCCGAAAGATGATGGGCGGAATCAAAAGACCGTCGCCGGAACCAGCTGACGTAAAAAGTGCCAACGCGATCAAGAAACCAAAAGTCCCGAAAAAGAAGAAGAAAAGGGATCCGAACGAGCCGCAGAAGTGAGTAGGGGAATTGCGAAATAGGAGGAAATGTCGCGTAATGACCTTTTTTCTTTATCTTTTGTTTCTTTAAAAAAGAGATGTATTTAAGAAGGAAATGGGAATCGAGAAGCGGCGCTATAGATTTTTCTTTGCAGTCACAATGGGAAGTGAGTGGCGAGTGGAGTGAGTTGACATTTGAGTTGCTCGCTCGATTGACAGCGGGAAAATGAAGTTGTGAACGCGCTTTAATCATGTTGTCAGCAGGCAAATTGCATTCGCTTTTCCTCCAATCACAACACGAAATTACATAAAAGCGCTTCTTGGATGTTTGTGACGGAGGGATATTCGTAGATTAAACTAATAGAATCGTTTAAAATTTAGATGCGGTGCGCCGTTTCTCGTTAGTTAAATAAAAGACGGGGGGAGAAAAAAACTGCGAGAAAATTAAACAAACCGAATTAATTAATTAATAAATGAATTAAATATGTACGCTCGGTTTAAAAATGCACAGATGTGTTTTTCTTTTCTTGTAGTCTTTCTCGAGTTTCATCGCAAAACGTGAATATTTAAGAGTAATTTCTAATTTTCCTTTATTTTTAATTACCCGCGAGCTGGATTGCGAATTCATTAAGTGTTCGTTGTAATAGGAGCTTAAGTCGGCGGTTGTTTCAGCGAGCGGAGTGGTTACATTCCAAAATTGCACACACTTGGCTGTGTTATTTCCCGTTTTCCTCCCCATTTTACAGCGCGATTTTCAGTTGGGAGCAGCGAAAAAGTTGAAAAAAAAAAAAAAAAGGAAAAGAAGAAAATCTGATTGGTTTTAATTTTTAAAAGCGTGTACGTTATTGAACGCGAGCATTAAGTGAATTATTAACGAGGAAAAATGTAGTTGTGAGTGTGTCACAGTCGCTTCAACTTCAATTTGTTTGCTCGATGCATTTTTAAAAGCGGAGTGCAAATCATTTTCGTTGTCATTCATTTTGCTTGCTTTTATTTTTCATATCGATAAAACTGACAGAATGAAATGTTTAGAGAAATAAAAAAAAATAAAATAAAAAAGGAAAAAAGAAAAGGGGAGATGGAGAAGGAAAAAAAGGGGGAAGGGATGAGGAGGATGTTTGCAGAATCCCAAGGGTTGGAGCAAACGTATTCTGCATTGTGATTGGTCAAAATCAAATTGCGCTGCATATCACTCAATTTGTATTCTCTTCTCCATTCCCCGAGCGCGCGCAAAACCCTCTTTATAAAGAATAAACATAGGAAATGAAAAGCGGGAGTTGGGGGTTTAGGGCAACGAGCGAACGAGCGAGAGATGAAGGGAAGAAGTATGATTAAAAAATTGCATTCAATCGGAATGGAAGATAATTAAAAAATAAATGGAGGATGAATTTAGGGGAAAGGAAACAAACGTCGGTGCGCAATTTGAAAAATTACATAAAAGGGATTTCGCAGTAATGAGGTCCTGAGGTGTATCATACTTCATCCCTCGACATTATGTATGAGCGAGATTGTCGGGTTACCATGGCAACATCCATCTGGTAAAGACCACCTTGAGAATCCATTTTGTCGACATGTTGATTTTTTGTTGCTCGAGGGTTCATCACACGCTGAGTGCTCCATTGAAAATCAGATGTCGACAATAACTTTAAGAAAGAAAGAAAGAAAAAAGAATTTGAAAAGAAAGGGAAACCTTACCACCTACATTTCCCCCTCTGCCCATAGGCACGAACTTCATTTCACGGAACTGTGGGTAATTGAAATTGATTAAATTTGAGCACGAGATGAGAAAAATGAGCAATTTAATTATTTTTTTAGCCTATTTTTTTTCTATCCCCTTTCTTTTCCTACCGAGTGAAATAAACTGCAATTGAAATTGAATTAAAGGAGGGCACGCAACCGCTAAATTGAAAATAAATACATTTTTTTAAATTTACCGTATTTACATTTTTTTCCAGGCCCGTGTCAGCCTACGCTCTCTTTTTTCGAGATACTCAAGCAGCCATTAAAGGACAAAATCCGAATGCGAGTTTTGGTGAAGTATCGAAAATTGTTGCGGCCATGTGGGACGGATTAGATGCGGAACACAAAAATGTAAGTTAAAGGGCGAAACTGATGCGTCGCGTCGCGTCGCGTCGCATCGCATCGCATCGCATCGATTTGCAAAAAACAAAGTCAAAATGTGCAGTTTGTTGATGCTTGAGCGAACGACTAATTTTGTTTTGTGAATCTGGCTGATTGCATTAACTCATGTCCTTTTTGCTGCGCTTTACAAATGCTCTGGAGCCAAGTCGAACTGTGCATTTGCAAGTTAAGGGAAATTGAATTTGAGTTTGTGGGGCCATTTTTGTCCCGCTCGCGAGGCTCAATAAGAGAAATGTTTGTTATTAAAATGCGTATTAACGTCCGTTGACCAGTGCTTTCGCTTTTAATTTAAGATAGTTTCTAATTTCATTGTTTGCCTTGTTGTTGCTCTGCGTGATGAGGTACATAATTAAATTTCAAGGCGGGAAATGTTTGAGTTTAGCAATCAAAACTTAAAGAAAAAGGGAAGAGAAAATTAAAGCATTCTTTAAATTGGATTGAAAGTACGCCAATTCCCTGGGCGTTGCATCCAATTTTGCGCCGCTGCGACCCGCTCGTTCCCACAGTGTCTATGAATCGGAATTAGATGAGCACTAAAAGGTGAACATATTTCCATTAATACAGGTGTACAAGAAGAAGACGGAGGCGGCTAAAAAGGAATATCTTAAAGCGCTTGCAGCCTACAGAGCCAGCCTCGTGTCAAAAGTAAGAAAACATTTAAATAATATTCTCAATTTTTTTTTGTTTTGTCTTGTACCGGTATTTATTTTTATTTTTTTAAACTTTAATAGCAGACAACATCTGATCATTCAGAAAACGTGTACAATTCTGGCCCGTCGTATAATCCTCCCAACGTAGGATCGTACAATCAATCGTCGTCACTCAACACAACCAATGTAAATCTATCACTTAATTGCGTCATGTGACTCGATATGTCACATGGCGCACATCCGCTTTTGTTGCACAAACTTTAAACCTCGTCGCCAATTGTTGTTGTTGGCACCGTTCTAACGCTCGAATTACATTTTTAGGTGATGATGGCACCTTCTTTACCTCAAATTCAACCGCAACCCCATCCTCAAATGACACATTCGGCCCAGATGATATCTCTTCGTCCGCATCCACAAAATTCTCCGATGGGACATCAACCGGGCATTGGAGGCGGCGGAGGGGGAGGAAATGGAGGTGGCGGTGGCGGCCCGACCTACCAACAAATGAGTAATTATCAACAACAGGTAAATTTTTGAACGAGAAATAATCAAAATGTTGTGAGATAGATGTTAATATATATATATATATATATATTTTTTTTTAGAATAATATGAATTCGAGTCAGCAGCAGCCGCTTTCTAATGCGCAGCCGGTGTCGACTCCTCAACAAGCGTTAAGTTCACGATCGGTGACGTGTTTGCGTAACGGATGCCCAAATCCAGCCATAGAGAGCCCGGATTGGGACAGCGAATATTGCAGTAATGAGTGTGTAGTGAGTCATTGCAGGTAATTATTATACCCTTGTTGTTGGCTACTCAGAAAAGAGACACGTCTTTCTCCATAAACTTCACTTTACTCGCTTATCCTTTACAACATTTTTCCAAAATTTTTGAAACAAAATTGAAATTCTATTTTATTTATTATTGTTTTCTAAAGTCAAAATTTGCATTTTACAGTGATTCGAAATATTTGTTTTAGTCATTAGTCGAATGTTGTAAAGCGATTAAAATTACATTAGTTTTTAAGTTAATTAAATTGAAAACTTAACTGAAAAATTAATTCCCTGTTGATTTTGTTTGTCACACGTAGTTGTCGAAAGGGTATAATAAGCACATTATCACGAGCATCCTTCCTCACGTCTATTGGCTTCTTTACAATTTTAATTGGAATTAAATTTCTACTAACTTTTAACGATTTCGATATTTTATTTATCTATCTAACAAATTGCAATTGCAAATTACACGTGAAGCATGCCCGTGTTCGCCATAATCGTTGTACCTGTTGTACTTTGTGTCCGATTTAGTGTTGATTAAGTGTGATTTTCACGCGAGGTTTGCGGCTTTTTTTTGTTGTTAACATTTTTGTTTGTTTTTGTTTATTTTTACAGGGACGTTTTCACTGCCTGGGTGGCTTCCCGTCAGACTTCCAATACTTTTGCCTCAGTGAAGTAAAGAACGGTGATTGTGACTCTGGCAGACAATTGTACGAGAACTTTGCTGTCAAATGTGAAGAGACTTTATACTGAGTCCTCTCTTGTTTCTTTTCAAATTTAACAATATCGGTTAATTGTTAAACTGTGAAAAGGAGATCTCGTCTCCACTGAAGCTGTGAACTTGTTGGTTGCCATGATGAAGACGGAAGTTTGGTCACAGTACAGATGACGATTAAGCTTGTTTCAGGGAGTTGCAGTGTATAATTAGCGAAAAATTGCGCATCACCTTCCTGAAAAGCGTCTGTTCTTTTCCTTCCTTCTCTATCAATGTAGTTCGTGCTAGGTCTCTCACGTTTGGTGAGAAATTATTTTCCATTTGTCCAAAAAAAAAAAAAAAAAAATCTTCGTTTCCAGATACATTTTCCGTTTACTTCCCATTGATACCCTCCCTGAGTGTTGTGTTTGTTATCTGTAAATGTGCGAATTCATTTTTTATTTCTATTTTCCTTTGATTTCCATCGGTTTCTGAAATTCTACCAAGGAAGAGGGAACAGCTTCACATGGGAAAAGTAAATACGCAGAAACAGAAGTAAAAATATAAGAAATGGCGTTATTTCATTAGAAATTTTCATTTTTGGCTGTAATTATTGTGCGCTCCCACTTGTGATTTAGCCGAGGAATTTATTTAATCGGTGGTGGAATCAAATTGTTTGATGGCATTTTTTATTCAATTGCTACGAAACTTACAACAATTCATCACATTCATTTTTACTTGAAAGTGCTATAATGCGAGGATACATATAAAAAAAAATCATTGCTTTATTTTGTTTCCAAGAAAATTTTTTTTATTTCTATCAAGAATTTTCTGTACTTGACAATTATTTCTGAGGTGATTCGATATTTCTTTCCGCTGTGAAATTTGAATTTTGTTTTGTGGTAGACGATGCGTTCAAGTACATTTTCGGTAGGACGATAAAATGTAAATAATTTGGAAGCAAAATTATAATTATAATTATTATTCAGTTTTATAACTGATCAGTCTATAAAAGTAGTAAAACTGAAAAGAAAATTATAGTTTTTGCGTGAAAAAGAAAGAAAAAAAAAATAAGAAAAAGAAAAAGAATTTAAAATTATGTACAAATTGTACATAAGTTTCGGAGGTGTTGGTGGTTAAGATTGGAAACTGATGACCCCTCCTCAAACGACTAAATGTTTTACGAAAACCTGTATAATTAATTTTAATTGCTGCTGTAATCGAACAAATCAAACGCCACGCAACAAACCTTCTTATCACTTGACTGTCATGTATTTATTTGAAGTGTAATAAATATTACTGGTATTAACAAAGAAATTCATTCTTTTTAGATTAAAATCAACTTTAATAGTCTAGTAAAAGTAAAATCAAATAAAAATTCATTATCGTTATCATTACAATGAATTACAAATTCATGATTTAGCCATTGGCACCATGCAATTGCCGTCAGGGTATGCTTTTTTAAAATCGTGAATCAATTCTACGTCCATCAAACGGACTCCGTCAAGTTGATTGCCAAGTGTCATCCTGTAAAACAATGTCACATTAACGAAAATTAACAAAAACTTAGGTAAATTTTTACCAATTTGGCTGAATATTGTGAGGCCGACCGAACAACTCAATTTTTCGAGTGCCTGGCGAAAGGCGTTCGATCATTCCGTATATTTCATCAGGTTTGTGGCTCGTCGCTCTGACTTCGGCCACAATTACGTCACAGTCCAAACCACGATTTATTCCTTTCGGATTTCCTTTAACACCGACCTGTTTTAATGATAAAATGTAATTATTGTAACCTTGGTTTACAGTAAAATTTTTATTTATTTGGGTTTTTTTTTTTTGTTTTACCAAGCAGTGTTCTTTTCCGTGGTTCAGCCAGTGCCCCGTGCGACCCGTACGAATGATGCGTTGAAGCTGGTTGGTTTTAACCCAAATAATCTCGTCGCATCTTTCGTAACCCCACAGTTTAAGACACTCACGCCCCAATTCCATGGCTCTTCCGGTCACCCATAAAAAAATAAGACCGTCGTCTTGAAGAGCTGGAATATTAAGCTGTCTCATTTCGTCGTCCGACATTGTTCCGTATGGCAGCTCCATATGAATGTCCCATGGAGGATCGGCCATCACGACAGCAAATTTCCCCAAAGTGGTCATGTCGAAATACCGCAAGTCGCACTGAATCCACTAAAAAATTAAAAACGATACTTATATGTCAATTCATTCACGGTAAGTGAGTTTCAATCATTTTCTGCTAAACCTGAGCTGGATGTAATGTCGCCAAATCTTTTTCTCCGCAATTGATCGTTGGAGCGGTCAAATCGCGCTCTTGTCTGAACTTTTCTCCAATTTGTGCACCGTAATAGTCTACTTCATAATGAACGTACTGAAATGTATTGTACCTAACATTAACTATAGGAAAAATATTAGTTATGTACGATCTTACCTTACACGTATCCATATGAAAACACGTGTTAAGAAATGAACAATCGCCCAGCGATTCTTAAAAACATTAAAACAAATTTTTAGCTATTGACTGATAAATCAAAAAAAACAATTTTAATAATCTGTTCTAATTTCACTTCACTATCAGAAGAATTACCATCAGTGTGTTTTTGAATGATTTTTTTGAAATGAAGACGGCGACAAGGTTCGTTATTACCACTCACTTTGGCACATTCTTCTCGAATTCCGTGAGGACAAAATTCTTGAACTTGGGCTCCTGAAAATAATTTGACTAGTTATTTCCATCCAAACATTTAATTCTATTATACATTACCTCCCTGCGATCTAAACCTTTCTGCCAAAGACCTTTCTTTGGCTGTTGGTTTACTCAACAGGTCCAATATTTCTTCTCCCATTTTTTTATTTTCTTTTTCCCTGATTGAAGGCATTGAAAGTAAACTCTGTAAAATAACTATGACATTTAAAACTCTCGAATTGATTAAAAAATTTCAATGCTTACCTCTATACTTTCATCCTTTTTGTCTTTTTTCAAATTGTCTTTCACAATTTTGACCTTTACTTCATCTTCGTCAACGGAATCAAGTTTTCGTTTTTTACCAACTTTTGTGCTATCCTCACTTTGAATTCCATTTAATTCATTTGATACCGCAGTCAGCTGGACGAGAAAAACAATTTCATTCATCTGTACTCCGAAAAACAATATATTAATTCTCACCTTTGTGTGCTCTGCTGATGTAATATTAAGACACGGTTTTCCATCGGGTGTAAATCCTTCTTTCAAGCTAAATTAATAATTTGGATTAATATTTTAAATTTTAAATAAATAATAATTTTTTTAAATCACCTGATCAGTTCCTGAGCGGCGAATTTTTGCAATAAATTTTCGACAATTTTGTTAGGCGCTTCTCTGTTCAACGATTTAGATACCAAAGATCCCAATGCCCTGGAATCTGTAGGTAAATTAAGAGCAACATCGCAAAGGCACAACAAAAGTTTTCTCTCCACATCGGGCTCGCACTTTGCTTCCGATTCCGAATCTTTGCCTTTGGTGACAACCGGTGTAGGACTGTTACTTCGAGATTCGACTGCGTTGACTTTGGTGGTTACTGTTGGCGATAAATCTTTGAAAATGTAGACAACATTATTTTGTAAACATTACTCATTCATCGTACTATCATTGATACCATTTGCAATGCTATTGACGATTTCTTCTCTTTCTTTCTTGCGCTTTTGTATTTTTTCCCTTAAACTACTCTGCCGGAATTTATGTGCTTGAATATCACTCCATGTGTCGGACATACTTACAAAATACCGGCTTTTGTTTATTGTACATTAATGAATGTGTTTGTGTAGTGCGATCGCTTTGCAGTACTAAAAGCGTCATATCTTAGTTGGAGGTTTTGACACCAGGTGTCATACCATGACATGACAATGGGAAATGTCAGGTAAACATTGTCACAGTTTCTTCGTAGCTAAATATCTTCATTGAAAAGTAATTTAACACGATGGAAGAAGACTACGAAGACGAACAAAATTGGGAGGACGATCTGGACCAAGATGTGGTTAGTTAACTGTTGATTCTGGACTAATTAAATGTGTTTTAAACTAAAACTGGTTGTTGTTTGTTGATTCTTATTATCTGGTACATCTGATTGATAATTTTAAAAATACAATGTGACAAGTTGAAATTGATTGTTTAGAATATTGGCAACAATATTTTAATAATGGATAATATTTATGTCAACAATGCTCTCTCGTGGTACCAAGTGTCACGGGCCGAGAATCCTTTCAACAAAGTAAATATTATTTTAACTCCTAATGACAATGTATCTATTTATTAGTCCATCGAAGACCAAGAAATGAGTACAACATTTACACAAGACCAATGCGTCGAAAGATTTAGTTGTCCAGATTACATAATGGAACCGGGAATATTTGTTCAATTAAAACGGTATTGTGATACTCAAATCATGGAACTACAAAGACATGAGTGAAATAATAATTCCTTAAATTATAAAAATTGAACTGTTTAATTTGTACTTAGGTTCTTTCAAGCTGGAGGCAGTCCAGAGCAAGTAATTGAGCTACTCTCTGAAAATTACACAGGCGTAGCCCAAATGGCTAATCTTCTGGCAGAATGGCTTTTACAAGCTGGTAAAAATTGGTACCGTACAAAAATGTATTGATTAATTTTTAATTTCTTTTTAATTGAAGGTGTTTCCATTGAAGAAGTGCAGCAAATGGTTGAAAATCATCTGAAAGAAATGGTGATTAAACACTTTGACCCCAAAAAGGCTGATTCCATTTTCACGGACGAAGGAGAGGTATAAAATTAGATGAAAGCCCAATTTTAGAATTTTTACATTTTTATTGTGTTTTTAGACTCCTTCGTGGTTGACAGAAATCATCGAACATTCAACTTGGCGGTCACTGATTTATAGATTGGCTGAAGATTATCCCGACTGTTTAATGTTAAATTTTACAATAAAGGTTTTTCGATTTATTAGCACACTAACAACAGTTAAATAAAACGATAGTATATTTCAGTTAATTTCGGATGCTGGTTTTCAAGGCGAAATAACGAGCATTTCGACAGCAGCTCAGCAAATTGAAGTTTTTTCTCGGATTTTAAGGACATCTGTCATGACTATTCTTTCGTCGTCAAACGAGTTAAAAGAAAAGCATTTAAACGAATTTACAGTGAGTTTTTTTTGCTGGAAAAATTTATTAGATAATGATTATAAATATTATTATTTTTATTGTATAATAGAAAATGGTATGCCATGGACAACATACTTTTTTATACAGCCACGCCCTTCTTCATGTTTTAAGCCAGGAAACTAAGGGCGGCTCAAACATCCGGCGTTTAGCGCAAGAAATATCAGTTCATGCCAAAGATCAGTAAGACTTTAAAAAATTAAATAGCGAACTTTGAATAAATCGCAGTTTATTTACACAGAGGTCATAACGTGACTCCAATTATTATGGCGTTGAACGGAGCTGCGGCATATCCTAGAGCGTGTCAGGCATTTACTTCGATGTTGTCACGTAATGCTCTGAACCCTGCAGATATCACAGTTGTACGTAAATATCATAATTTAAGTCGATACTCGAGTGCTTTGTAATTTAACTATTGATTGTTGTTTAGTTATTCAAGATGTACGGCGCTGATGATCCTCCTCCCGTCGATTTGCTGAGAAACCCTCTCTTTTTGAGTAAGTTTGCATCAAAACAAACAATTTCAGCTAACTTGAAATTCGACATTTTCTTTAGATTTGCTGGTAGAAAGTTTATTTAAGCCAGGAGTCAAATTAAATCCAGAACATAAACCGAAATACATATTTTTACTCGCGTATGCAGCAAGTGTACACGAAGTTTACAAAAAAGTAATAATTTGTTTAAGAGTTAAATTTTCCTTTACATTGAAAACAAACTATTCCTCTGTAGGGTGTCAGAAAACAGTTGAATAAAGAAGAACTCAAAGCTACACTCCAAGCTATCGAGAAAGTTCACACCATATGCAACGATTGCAAAGGGTCTAGTGAACTCGTTGCAGAAGTGGCAACACTGTATCAGTGCATTAGGTTTCCTGTCGTGGCAATTGGTGTCGTCCGATGGGTGGATTATGTCGTATCGGACAGCAGCTATTTTAAACTAACAACGGAGCACACGCCTCTTCACTTAGCTCTTCTTGATGAAGTATAGTAGTAATTCATTAATCGGTTCTTTAATAACGACATTTCGTTTAACAGGTAGCGACTTGCCACACGACACTACATCAGAAGGTATTAGATCTATTAATACGTCTCTTTGAATCTCCACAGGATGAATTAGATGTTTTAGTCCAGGTGTGAACAAGACGATTTTAATATTTAAATTTGTAAATTTATTTTTGACCCATTTATTAAGCTCGAAAGAAGAAAAATGTTACTGGATAGAATGGTGCTTTTGTTTAGCAGAGGATGTGTCGTTCCTGTCGTCAATTATATTAAATCGTGCTGGCAGAAGCAGAACACTGACGTTTCTCTCATCCGTTATTTTATTACCGAAGTAATATTTTAATATTTTCTTTATTTTACTGCGGTACCAGTTAATTAATTAGTATTTTGTATCAAGGTTCTTGATGTGATTGCACCACCGTACACATCTGAATTCGTGCAGCTATTCCTTCCAATGGTTGAAAATGAAGAAATAACGGGAGGAATGAGAAATGAAAGTGATAATGACCCGGTATCAGAATTCATAGGTATTGCAGTTTAAATCGAAACGAATTTTTATTCTTGTCTCACACTTTTTTTCTTTGCAGTTCATTGCAAAGCAAATTACATAATGGTTAATTAATTACTGTTTGTACGTTTCTCATTAAAAATAACATACGATTTTTAGAAATATAATTTTTATATCATAATTTTAATTTATTAATAATATCAGCTCACATTCATGATTAATAGTTATCGAAATTGAGTTATCGATTCGATTGTCAGGCAAATACTTCATTTGTCTGCTGCATGACACGAATAAAGGTTGTTCGCTTTGACATTTCTTTAAGCTTCCCAGCTCCAATGTAAGTACAAGCAGAACGAACTCCACCGAGAATATCTTGAATAGTTAAGTCGACGTTTCCTTTATACGGAACTTCGACTGTTTTCCCTTCAGAAGCTCTGAAAGGTTTTTTTTTTTTAAATGAAAGGTATTAGCGCAAAAAATATTTACCTGTAACTCAAATTCCTTTATTTAATTTAATCTAATCTAATCTTATCTTATCTTATCTATAACAAGTTAAAAAAATTTCTTCGAATCTAATAATTGACGTTACCTGTAGTCTGCTACTTTGCCTGAGTGTTTTTTCATCGCTGTGTCAGAACTCATCCCGTAGAACAATTTCAGTTGTTTGCCATCACGAATAATAATTTCACCACCCGACTGATCGTGACCGGCCAGCATTCCTCCTAGCATAACGAAATCGGCTCCAGCACCAAATGCTTTAGCAATATCGCCGGGACAAGTGCAGCCACCATCCTAAAGGTAGAAATCTTGACATTTACAATGGAATGTTACAATTATAATGATGAAAATCATCTTACCGAAATGATGTGACCTCCCAATCCATGTGCTGCATCTCCACATTCAAGTACGGCACTCAATTGCGGATAACCGACACCAGTTTTTTTACGAGTTGTGCACACGGAACCGGGACCGATGCCCACTTTAATTATATCAGCTCCTGCTAATAGCAATTCTTCAACCATTTCCCCAGTTACAACATTCCCAGCCTGTGGAATAAATAGTAATTTGCACCAGTCTGTTTGATTCTTGAGTAAGCATTAATTACAATTATGGTGTGCGACGGGAAAGTAGAGTGCACTTCTTTTACAAATTCGACGAAATGTTCCGAATATCCATTGGCAACATCGAGGCAAATAAATTTAATTTCTGAAAGTTCGGTTAATATCACTTTCAGCTTTTTAAAATCGTCTTCGCCAGTTCCAGAACTTGCAGCTACATTCTGAAAATATGTAAATAACATCAGTATGTGCAGTTTATTTAAAAAAAAAAAAAAAAAAAAAAGTAATTACTTTCACTGTTTCTGGATGCTTTTGCGCAAATTCCTGCCAATCTTCGATCGAATAATGTTTATGGATTGTTGTAAATAGTCCTTGCTAAAAGGAATGGTACGAAAGGAGTGAAAATGTTGATTAGTTCCATTTACAGCATGTGGTGTGTAAAAGCAAACCTTGTCTAACGCCACAGCCATTTCAAAAGTACCAACTGTATCCATGTTTGCTGCCATAATGGGAATTCCATTGTACACAACTTTAGAATTCCTAAAAGTTATCGTTCTTGACAAATCCACCTAAAGGTAAAATTATTATGTTTAATTGTGATTTACATTAGTGTTTTGTCATTACTTACATCAGCCCGGCTTTTTAATGTGCTTCGCTTAGGACGAAGTAAGACATCTTTGAAATCTAATTTGATATCACTGTCTATTCTAGGCATGCTTGACCCAAATCGAGCTGAATGACAACAGATGTCAAAGAATCACTTAAAGTGAACCTGGATTCAGAGTTGCAGACAGAAATTGGAACCACACAACTCAGGTGCGATATGTAAAATTTAAAATAACGACAGTAGAGAGCGCTTGATACACCACATCCAAATCCAACCCACACCAATCCTCACACTCACAGTAGGAATATTACAGAATAACATATCGTAGGGTAGTTTTGTCTTTATTTTAAATTTATGAAAGATATTATAAAATACCAGAAGTATAATTGTATAATACAAATTGTTGGCGGGTTACAAGATTATATAACACGTGATGTAGAAATGTTTATCAAGCGGGAAATTTAAATTTTTAGACCACCTCTTCATCACTAAATTTTTTTATTTTATTTTTTTTTTTAAGGTCTAAGTTTGAGTTTAAGTTTTCTTTTTTTTTTTGAGATGTTGTAAATATCGTTAATTTTTTTTCAGGTACATTAAAGTAAGGATGAACAATGTAGATTATTAGCCATCGATTACGACTTCTAATAAGAAGCACGCAAATTAACAAGCAGCTACAGGTATTGGTCTGTAGCCACGAGATGTAATAAATTATCAATTATAAATAATTTGTACTGTTATGAGTTTTACTCGTTTCAAAAGGACTTTACAACTTATGAAACAGGCAGTGTTTGTTTATTGTGCAACTTATACAATATACAATACGGTACAGTAAAGATGATGCTAAGTTTGTATAAAATTGTCATTTCAGCAATTAGTTCAAAACTTCCCAAATGGATCGGGTTAACATTATGAAACAATATATGAAGTAAATTTCTCAATAAAAGTACATAATATGTATGTTCTACGTCTTTTTATTAGTATTTTTATTTCACTTTTAGCCACTTATGAAATATACTTTTACTACCTTACCAATTTCACTTTCAGTCACTTATCAAATATACTTTTATTCACTTACCAATTTCAATTTTATTCACAATACCAATTTCACTTTTAGTCACTTAGCAAATACAATTTTATTCACTTATCAATTTCACTTATCAATTTCCCTTTTATTCACTTACTAATTTCACGTTTATATGCAAATGATAAGACTTACCATTTGGTCAGTTTTTCATTTTTTGTTCACATCTACTAATCTACCAGAGCTGGACCTATGCATGCCATATCTTTTAAACTTCTTGCACCAAG
>JAQFZP010000019.1:0-100806 GCA_034695745.1 Geophilus truncorum | reverse complement strand
AACAGAATGAAAGTCGGGACGAAAAGGACCAGGGAATCAAGGACACAAAAATCCAAAAAACCCAACCACTGAAAAACCAAAAAAAAAAACAAGCTACTGTATCCCGTAGCGTAGCACGGGTGAACTGCTAGTTTTATATAAAACAGATGGTTAACACGTGAACTGACTAGCTAGCATTTGCACATATCTGCAGAAAAGCATACCGTAGTCCATTAATCAGAATTGCCGAGTACCAACGAGATGCCAACTCCCGACATAGGGTCAAGCAATTGTGTTGAACATCCTATAAAAATACATAAATAAATCAATATGTTGTTGGAATTAATTAAAAATTCGGCAGCCCACACAGCTTAGTAGTCCTCGCGAAACTCTTTACTCTTTGAAAATTAGGAAGTCGTGTAACTCACTTCTTAAAACACTCACTTGTCAGATTTGAGGGATAAGAGAGATTGATGCACTAGTTCATACATAAACGAACGTTTCATTAGTTTCTTGTATGTAAAGATATTTTTGATTTGCTGAATAATCTGCAAATTAAAATACAAAAAAAAAATTAAAACAAAGTTTAGCAAATCATCTTAAAATTATTTTACTTCATCATTTCTTTTTTTCGACGTTTTACTGCAATTATCTGGGAGATCAGCCTTCGTCGACGTTAATTCATTTTCTTTGCTTCTTCTGCAGGTGTATAATCGTACCAATTAACGGGGGAGTTTTGAAGTTGGGCTTTTCGGTGGGACGTGACGTTTTATGGTTGAATGCGATCAAAGCTAAAGGCGCTTTCAATAAATGCCTTTCTTCGTAATGGCTATTCCATTGTATTATGTGGCTTGAAATTAGATCACGATACTAAATATTTAGTCCATTGTACGCGAAATGAAATATAATTTCAGTTTTATCAACCAAAATTAAAAATTAAAAATGACAAAATTTGGCTGTAAAATGATTTATTGATTTTATTGCAATTTTAATAAAACACACATAGAATGACAACATTTTAAAAATTCAACTGATTTTTATGCGTAGATTTTAATTTATAATACCATTTCAACAACAATATCAAATTTTGGAAGTTTAAAAATTCACTAAAAGTTTATTTTTTTAAATTCCCACTTGATTTTCTTCAAAATAACTTTTTCATGTTAATAAAATCAGACGTGAAAGCGGCAAAAATAACTTTTTTGTGCGAGAAAGCACTGCAGCAGACTCAAACACAATTGTTTTTTTTCACATATTTTCACTACTTTCAAGGATCTGATTTTGTTAAAATAATTTTCTCATGTACATTACACACTTTTAATGAATATTTTAGTGTTTGATTGCTTCTTTTTGTGTTATATAAATGTTTCTTATCTTTGCAAGTATTTTATTTGGCTATTTCTGTTCGGGAAATCACAGAAATCAAACACACTTTGAATTTAAACAGCTAAAGTACTGACAAATTGTGTATAAACACGTATTAAATATTAAATTTTTAGGTTTGATGACGGTTAATATCACGTCGCTGCCAACATGAAGAAACACTCAGAACTTAACAGTGCAATTGATGCAGTTCGGTCTGATTGGTTAAAGGATGACAAAACATAAGCTGAAAAATAAATTCAGTTTATAAAAGAAGATTTAAAATGTTTGTTACTTTTCAGAAAAGCCAAACATTATTGCTGTGAAGCAGAAAACCTGTTGAAAAAAATTTTGTCAGCAGTCGAAACAGCCAAAGTCGAAATCATTCGGGCTAGGGTTTTGTATTGGCGATATCTGATCGAATTGCAAAAGAACCGACAAATTGAAAAAGTATGATATTGTCAATTACAAATTTAAATATTTTTTAAATTGCAATTATTTTTTTATAGAAGAACATGACTGTGAATAAAGAATTGGAACTTCTTACACATCTTGACCAAGCATTGAATAGCTGAAATGAAGCCACGAAGAACGCTAAATCACATCATTTTACAAAATGATATGAATGACTGGTTCAAATAGAGGTCAAGATTACAGAAGGGCACTCGCAGGCCAAGACTACTCGAGGGCACCTAAAGGTCTGGCAACGAATTTTGAAGCAGGATCACGAGTAGAGGCAACACCAAGTAGTGTTCCGATTAAATACACTATGAAAAGCATAAAAACTCAACGGGTTGACTTCGGAATTATCGAAGCTACATTCACTTGCGCCAAAGAGAATTTTATATACAGTACGTGATTCTTGAATTGAGTACGACATTTAATTATAATTTAGAATTTATTTTAAAATTTATAAACATTATTTTTTTTCAGATAAACGTTTGGAGGACATTAAAGTAACCGACGATGATGAACCGTACAAACCACAGATTTGCACAGATCAATGAACTTTGTCTGGTTTTTTTTGGTAAGAATTTCACAGTTAATTATAAATTTTTAATACTGTACTTGCGTTAGCAAAAAACGTACGTCAAGTTGTCATATCATATTCGCCGATTGGCTAGAAAATTGGCATAACGTTTGCATTTCGTTAGTATTGTAGACTAATTGAAGTTTCTGCAATGAATTGAACCCAAAGCTGTGCATAATAAATAATGATTTTTGATAAACTAAATTATTTGTGTAAAAATATTTTTTTTGTATTGAATTTTTTTTAAAACGAAAATTGTGATAAATTTTGTTTGGCGTTAGAAAGAAGTTGCTGCTTGTTTTATGATGTAATTTGTAGTAGAAAATTCTACTTCCTAATTTTGAATGAAAATTAGAAAAATATTAAATGCGTAGATTCAGTGATTTTCGTAGGTTGTATTTGTAAGTAACAGAGAAAGAAGAACATCTAGATAGGAAAGTTTGAAATATTTTTATTACTTTTGGTGGTGAAATTTGGTACTTTAAAATTAAATTTACCTAAAACGAGGAATAAAAGCGTGTCATTACAATGTCAAAAAAGGATTTAAAAAAATTAAAAAATCAGAAAATATGTTTTTATTTTATTGTAATACAGGTAATGGGAAAATTACCTACTTTTTTATATTTTGATGTAAAAATGATTAGTATTTTCAAAAATTATTTTATTGATTTTTTAGTGCAAAATTTCACCACATCTTGTGCTAGCGCTCAGTGTTACAAAGTCAGTGAATTTGTCACTAAATCTAGTGTTTTTCTTTTCCCATCTAATGCTGAATCTAGTGGTAAGATTTTTCCGGTGTTTTTTCTAGTGCTGGAAAATATTTTTAGTGAGTTTTGTAAATATAAATATTATTAACTGTGCAGGAAACATGGTTTGTGTCGTTGTTAGTTATCTTTTATTAACGTCAGACCCCCTCCCCAAAAAAAAAAAAAAAAAAAAATTAAAAAATCTTTTGAAAATTTTTTTGGAAAATATTTAAAAAAAAAAAAAGATGTTTTATCTAATTTCCTAAAATTACTTATTTTTTGATATTTTGATAAGAAATTTTTAGTGTTTTAAAAAAAAAATTTTTTTTTAGTGATTTTTAGTGTTAAGTTTCACCACATTTAGTGTTGGCGCTTTGTTAACACTTGGCAACACTGCTAGCGCTACGTACAGACTTGGCTTCCGTTTCCACCATTTTCTTCGTGTCTTTGTTTGGTTATTAATCAAGGGTTTGAATGAAGTAACAAGTTAGCTAAGAATATTAGCAACTGGGAATAATCATTCCTGTATAATCTTCGACTGAATTCGCGGTGGAAAGCAAACATTAACGATGGCTCTTCCTTCAAATTATCGGTCTATGGCTACTCAGCCAACCCCAACTCTCAATCGTAAGCATTTATCATTCGCTCCAGTTACATTTTACTTCTTTTAGTAGAGGTTCATAATTTTGGTTAAATATCGACACTTTAATAAAGTTTTTGATTTATTTTTTGATTTATTATTATTATTTCATCTAAAAATTATGTTTTAGCATAAGCTTAGGTTAAGTTAGTTTTAAGTTGATTCGTTGTTTTCCTTTTATTTTTTGTTTTCTTTTATTTTTTTTTTTTTTTATGTACACTGGTCTCTTAGAGCCATTTAATCCTGGTACACCAATCAATGTAGGAATTTTAAAAGGTAATTCGTTTAATTTGAAATCATCTGTGCATTGAATGAATGAATGAGGTTTAATTTCAAATTTGGGTAAAACTGTTATGTACGCTTACATTATGCCTGTAAACTTTTATTCATCTTTTTTTTTATCTTTCTGACAGAACGATTACGAGCCCAGATAGGAAGTTCTTCGTCAGCAGCTTCACCATCCGTAAGACTAATTCACATAAATGAATTTAAAAATTCAGTTTTAGACATATCCATATGGTATAAATTTATAGGGCGCAAGCAGTAGTCCATTTATAACTTCACCTCATGGACATCCATCATTCAACCCTGTCAAAGTTGGAACAAAAACAACTGGAGTAGGTTTTCCATTTGTAAGGATAAATTCGAATGAGTGTTTTACATTTTCAACCTTATTCGTTATTGCAGCCAGAAACAAGGAATCCTAAACCACCCAAACCACCAGACAAGCCGCTTATGCCCTACATGAGGTACAGCAGAAAGGTACTCGAGTAATTTCTTATGTTTTATGCCACTTGTGAAAAGTCAGGCAAGACCCCAATAAACGAGGCTCGGTACCCTTGTTCTGATCCTGGGTTAAGATTGTTTACAAACCAGAAAAACGGAAAGAAAAATTTAAAAAATGAAAAAAAAAATTAGTCAATTGATACCGAAAACAACTGCAGTTGAATTGAAACTAAAAGGAAAAAAAAAGATTTAAAAGTCGATTTTTAATCAGGTTTTACAGGTGAAATGCTATGAATTTATTTATTTTTAAATTCCAGCTTTAAGAGCGCGAAATTTGTGTGTAAATTATTTTTGTATTATTGCAGTGCTTTTTGATGCAAAAGCTGAAAAAAGTGGAAAAATGGTGACAATTTTTGAAAGTCGGTAAATTTCTGACTGTCGGTAATAGTATATATATCCTGCACTGGTGTCTGGAGGGATCTACACGGGCATTTTTTGGTTAAATTTTCCTCTGCACCAGTCTATTTAACTTTGTGTGAACGTTTCACTTTGTGATTTGTATTTGTCCGCACTTGCTCAGACGACTTTTTTTCCATTTTAATTTATTTTATCAATTTTTATATTTTTGTTTATTTTTTAAAATTTACCCGACATAAACTTAGGCACAACATTAAGTAAATAATCAAAATGGAAAAAAAAAAAGAAGGAAACAAAAGATGAGAGGATTCAGCCAGAAAAATTAGAATAATTAATTTTGTATAATAATAATATCAAGTTCTTGTGGTTTATCCGGTTCTTTCATTATTTTTATTTTCTATAATTTTACCCTGTTTAGGTAAGGGGTCGTTTATATTAATTAATTAAAAAAAAATTATAATTTAAAAAAGGAAGAGTGAGTTTTAGTGGCAACAGCAGCATCAGCATCTTGTTGTAGTTGACCTGGAAGCCTGTTTTATTCTCCTCCTCCACAGGTCTGGGACCAGGTCAAGGCCCAAAATCCTGACCTGAAGCTATGGGAGATTGGCAAAATCATCGGCCAGATGTGGAGAGAACTCTGTGATGAGGAGAAACAAGAATTCTTAGATGACTATGAGGCTGAGAAGGTACCTGTCATTTTCCCATTGCGATGATTAAAAAGCCAATAACATATTCCAAATGTAAGTTCGTCCCGGCCGCGTTCAATGGTCAGAGCTTCACGTTGCTGAACTTGATTGGGAATTAGACAATTTCGATTTTCTGGTAGTTATTCACTGACAAAGCAAATATCAAAGAATTATTTGAGGGTTTTTAATTTTTGATTTTTATTTCAACATTATTGTGGGGTTTTATGTTCATAAGCTCTTACCATAGAATTCAGCTGGGAATTAACGCTTTTGTTGAGTGGAATATAATTCCTTCTAACCAAAAGAAAGAAATCCTTATGACAGGCCTGTAGCATCTGGCAATCAGTGTCTGGCTTTGATGCATTTTCGCCTACTTTTTATTTTTCTGTGTACATTTCTGTACCTCTGGCTTCCTCTAATGACACCGATAATACATTAAAAAAAAAAAAAGATAACAATAATTTTAACTTTTGAAGATTTTAATGCACCATTCCCATTCCATTCATCCCTCTGGCTGCATCCAATATTTTATTATTTTATTTTTATTTTACTCTGTCGATTTTTTTATGTACTGTGAAATTAGATGAAATTTCATACTATTACCACCTGAGCTTACTGTGTACGAGCAGTCATCGTGGTCTCTGTACGTCTTCCGCTTCTTGTCCATCTTGTCTTGTGTTCATTTACTATTTAGACTTTCAAAAATGTTAATTTTGAGTTCCAAAACTGCATGGCTTAATAACAGTGACCAAATTCAGAGCAACCAATAGATGATGTATAATTGCATGCGCATGATTTAGAAATTTCAGTTGATATATTTTAAGCATGATCTTTTTTCGAATTGCATCAAATATTACCTAACTTTAAATTTACTCGCACTCAAAGTAGTATTTTTCTTACATGAAGGAATAAATGATGAGCTATTTTACCTACGGGTATTTCAACACACCCAAATTGAGCTTTTTTTATTTTTTTTTTTTTATTTTTTTATTTTTTTTTTGTATGTTAAAAGCGAAGACGCTTTTGAGGAATTTGGTGGAAATCTCAAGTGAAAACATTAATCTTTCGAGTTTGTTGGTTGAAGATATGAAATTTAATTTATTTTAAATAAATAGACTTGATGAAAAATGAATATGAAGAAAAGCTAATTAAAAAGTTGCAATGCAATTAGTGCAAAGTTCAAAATTATACGTTAGATTTCTCAACTTCTCAACTTGAGTTTTCTATCAAATAACTGCAGGTAGGTGATTGCACAAAGAGGACATACAACATTTTTATTTATTTTTTTTTACAATTTTTTTTTTTTTACTTGTTTATCATCAGTTATGTGCCTCCTTCATCTACGACAGCTGACCCCAGTTAGCTGTGCAAACATACCCCAGCTTTTATTTGTTTATAAGTTAAGCCTTATTTTCATTTTTTTATTATTTCAGTTAGAATATGATAAGACATTGAAAAGCTATCACAATTCCCCTGCTTATCTGGCCTGGATTGCAGCCAAAGGACGTGGTAAGTCTTGCTGCTAAAATGCCTAATCGAGCTAGCTTTTCGGCAAAAATCTTTTTATTGATGAAAAAGTAAATATTTCTCAATTTCAATTCCTATTTCTAGCTGCTTTTTTTTGTTTTTGTTTTAAATTTTTATGTTCACGGCATACTGATTTCACATTTTTTCAATTCTGACACAAATAACGGCTTTCGCTTCATTTTTTATTTTATTTCGGTTTTATAATACTTGACGAGTTTAAAACGTTTTCTTTGCTTGCAAGAAATAACAAAAAAAAAAAAAAATAAGAGCTGTGTACTTTTTAATTTAGGGTTGCGTTTAACTGCAGAATGTTTGATGGTGGTTTGGTGTTTCTTGTTTACCTTTTGCCTTTTATCTCAATTTTGAGTCGGTTTGGCTGCTTAGAAACGGTCAAACTTGTAAAATTGTGATGATTTTTTTTTAGTTTTTGAATTTGTGTTATTCCTCGCACTTAACCCAGGATATGTTCATGGGTTACATTAATCATTTTGTACGTAAATCACATTGTTCAATTTGAGCGTGTACCACATTTTTATAGCGCATCAAGCAGAGGAGAATCAAGTGTTAGATCGGTCGTCTGCGATAGGTAATATGACGGTTAGTTCTGATTTCTTCATCTCCACCAATTTTTAAATTTAATCTTAAACACCGAGTCCTCAAGTGATCGGGTATCTTGTCTTATTTAATAAGTAGTTTTTGTTTCTTTGTAGACTAGTTGATGAGTTTAGGATGTAATTTTTGTAATTGTGTTTGATTTTTTTATTTTATTTGTAGAAGTCTGATGGTCGGGTTTGTATTGAGTCAGCCGAAGATGAAGATGGTAAGATCTGAGAAAAGTGGAATGTGAATAAGCAATCATAAATTCATAAAAGATTGTATGGAATTGGTGATTTTCAAATAAATTACTCTCTTTTATGAATTTACAATCCTTTTTGTTAGCAATGTTGATTATTTCATAACTTTGGCACTTCAAAACAGTTAAGATATTAATTTGCTGCAGATGTGGTTTTGGCATAATTGAAGTTTTCTTATGCCAAACATCAAAATCCGCATTTATATTAAATGTGATTGTGTTTCTGTTGATTTCAATATTAGTTCAAAATTGCTATTGGCATAATAAACAAGAACACAATTACTCTGCGTTTTGCATTCTTCTAGACATAATATAATGTACAGTTTCCAGCAACGTTTTGGTAGACGCTAGGTATTTACATAGATTTGTATTGCTGTAGGAAATGCACATTTGCATTCAAATTTGATCAGATTTAAGCTTAATTAAATTTGTTTAAGCAAAGCCTAAAAGTCATTAAAAATTAATCACTAATCCAAAGCCCAAATATGATTGAAATTTTATTTAATTCTATTGAACTGAAGCTTAATTTACTTTTCATGAGATAAACATGTTATTTTACAAAAGCAATCTTACCTCCAATGGAAAATTTTACAGTAAATGCAAAACCAGTTTTAAAGATGATCTCTTAATATTTTAAATTTTCTGTCTTTGAATTTATGCATTAGATACAATTTTAGATATTCTAAAAACATTTATTTTATAAAATGTTAATTATTTTGAACGACGTTATCAAATTTGAATAATCGATTTCTGCATTCTATGACTTGTTTTTGAAGCTCAGTTTTTAAATATCTTTGACACAAACATTATTTGTTGCTATTACTTGGCAGCATCAGTTTATACAAACAAACATAGCAAGCAACTCGGCTAGTAAAGGAAATATCGATAAACTTGTGAATGCACTATCTTGTGTACTCAGTATAACAGCAGTCGAAACAAATGAAAAGCGGAAGTAATTACACATTTTTGAGTGCTACCGTAATTCAGTTCGCAAATAACGAAAATCAATAATGTAATTTAATTTATTAGGAGGTTGCTTGAAGTCATTTGTTATTACTTGTTCTAAAATCTCAATCTGAATCCTGAATACAAAATAATTTTACAAATATTTTTTAGACCAAGATGATGGCTTTTCTGTAAAACACATTGCAACGGCGCGTTATCTTCGCAATCATCGCCTGATCAACGAGATATTTAGCGAATGCATCGTTCCTGATGTGCGCTCTGTGGTCACAACAGCACGGATGACAGTACTCAAGAGACAAGTACAATCCTTGACCATGCATCAAGTACACAATTAGAAATTAATCGCTTTAATTTATATATCTCGGTGACTAGAACTATGAAATACTGATTTATTATTTTAATTTTTTTTTTTTTACAGAAGAAACTCGAAGCAGAGTTGCAACAAATCGAAGAAAAATTCGATGCGAAAAAACGGAAGTTTGTCGAATCCAGTGAAGCATTTCAAGAAGACTTGAAGAAGGTGAATGAGTGATTGATAACTCCCTTGTTATTACAGGGAATAACTGATGTATAAATTTCAGCAATGCACTAAAGTGATTGATGCCGAAATGTACAATCGAATGGTGGAGAAAGCGATGGAACAGATAAAGAAAGATCGAGCGATGGCTGCAGCGGCCAGAGAAGAAGCAGAAAGGCAACGCAAGGAGGAGGCGGAAAGAAAAGCTAAAGAAGAAGCCGAAAAGGCCGAGGCGGCCGAAAAAGGAGAAGCTGAAGAGGAAGAGGAGGGAGAGAAGACCGAAAAGGAGGATGGCGATGGTGACGCCGAGGAAAACGAAGAAGAAAGTTCGAAGGAGACCGAACCAGAAGTTAAAGAAAAGAAAAGCAAAGCGAAAGAGGAGAAAAAAATGAACGGGAAAAAAGAATCGCCGAAGCACAATAAAGAAAATAAAAATGGTAAAGAAACTAGGAACAACAAAAAAAAGAGTTGTCTGTAAATTACTACAAGGTGGCGTTGCTTATGTTTACTTTTTTATCTTTCAGCTGAAGAAGAGAAAAAGAAAAAAGACGAACCAATGGATACTGATGACAGTGTAAAAACAGCAGACGGCGATGCACCGAGTCAAGCAACTACTAGCGACAGTGGGTCTGAATCCGCCAGTAGCGGCAAACCCAATATAGAAAACGACGACAGTAGTCAAAGCAGAGGAACAGAGGGCTCAGATTAAAGGAGGATTTAAGAAGCACTAATTTTGATATTATTTTATGAAAATTTATGTATTGTACGTATCTTAAGAAATAGTGTAAAATAATTTTTTTTTTTTTTTTATAATTTTATGATTTCCAAGTGGGAATAAAGGCAACTCGCGTATGTAAATATGTGATTGTACCGATTTAATTTACATTTTTTTTTTTTTTTAATTTTATTTCACAAAAATGAATTTTTATATTATCCTCCTTCATTTCAGCTTCCTATAAATGAACTTTTATCACAGAAATGCACCACAATTTCATGAGAAGCATTGGATTTTTTTCTTTTTTTCTTATTATATATAAGCTCAGTGGGATCGGGAACAAGGAAGCTGAGTTGCTTCTGCTCACACATCGCTTCTTCATCTCCTCGCCAGCGAATAGTAGAATCCACGAAGCGTATCATGATGACTTACGTATTGGCACTTGAATCACAACTGATTACTATTTTTTTAACATTTCACACCCATCCATTACCAGTTACTAAATGAGGTACGTGTCCGTTTACGTAAGCAGCCGTTGCTGTAGCCACGGGAAGATTTGTGCGGCTGATGACGGAAGTAACCACGTGATTAGTGTTCGATCGGTATGGAGGTGTGCTCGGTCCCCCATTCATTTGACTGTCCAACATTGCTTTCGCTTTACTATGAGGTCGTTTACCAAATATTTGAACGACGATTACCTAGTAAGTAGGAAAGAATTTGTATAAATTTCAAGAAAAGATTTTCTTAGAGATAAAGATAATCTCACCAAACTAACGATGAAGCCGGCGGTAATGAGCACGACGCACCACCAGTGGTTTAAAATCCACTTTTTTAAGGACGCAATGCTCTCCGTGGACAGTAACAACTTCCTCAAAGTGGCTAACGGGCCCGACGGGTCGACTTCGCGGCACTTCTGAAACACGTCGCAGTAACCATTATAGTTATCGCAAGGCGTCCCTGGTTTGGCAAACATGTCTGGAATGTCGTAAGGTGAGGTGTTCCATTCGAAGGATGAACTGCTCGTAGATAAGAGAAATTGAGATGTGTGTGTATGATAAACTCATTTGACAACATTTACATGCACGGATGGTCTTCCCCGGGAAATTTGCAACACAACTCGCACGCCTTTGTGATCGGTTCGTTCGGCCCGCGTTTACACTGACACGACTCCAATCCATACGCGATGCAAATAGAACCCGTGCATTCCTGCAAAAGTCAAAAGGGGTTAATGGTGTACACAACCCATACAACGATCGACTTGAAAGCTTCGATCTCACCCCCATGTAACAAACAAATTCCTCGTTGCAAATCGTTTTATTCGGCTTATTTGTCGAGGCTGGACATTTCGGTCCTTTGCTCTTGGTATAAAAGACGGTCAAGGAAAAAAAAAACAACAACAACAACATGATGAGGAAATAAAATCTTTTCTTTAAGACCGTAAAGAGTTAGAAACTAAAAGGATATTCGCAAAAGCTGGCGTCTCTACAGCCGTTGTCGTCCCGACATCTGTTGCCATCTTTGAGCTGACAATCGGCAGTGCAACAGGGACCTTGACTGGGACTGGAACAAGGATGGGGGGAAAGGAAAGTGAGTTAAAGATTTATTTTATTACAAGTTTAGAAGAGTAACGAGCGCGTGTAGCGTATGCCACCTGCAAGTCTTGTTTGGTCGTAACCGACAGGGGATTTCATTTGGCGGGTAGGTGGCTCTCATGGGCCAGCAACACACTTCTTCGCAATCTTCTTCCCATCCGCAATCACACTCTTCGCCGTTTTCCACAACCTCATTTCCACAGATCGAATCCTGGGGTTCTGATAAGTTATTAAAATGTAACGAGAATTTATTGCATTACCGTAAATTCACGTGCGATTTGCAGCAATTTACGTGGCGAGTTGAGCAAGAGATGGTTTAATTGAATTTCACTAATTCACCTGCGGGAGTTGGGAGTTGGGTGTTTACCTGTGAAGCATCCTTTAGCATCTCTGGCTTTGGTGTTTAGCACTGCGTTGATACTCTTGAGACTGCAGGGCGAAAACTTGTTATTGTTCTTTTTGTCGCCTGAAGTGGCCCTGGCGAACATAATGTAATTGCCGTCTTCGCCTCCAGGTGTGCACAAACGGTCATCTTCGGGATCATGCTTTGAAAGAGCGGAGTGGCGAAAGTGAGTTGGGGGAATTACGTGGACAAAGGAATTTTGAAAATGCCAGACACCAATTACATTCTTATGCGGAAGGCATTTTACGTGGAATTTAATAGGACACGAATCTATTTTTTCTTATTCACACGCGCTTAAGTGATTTAATTAGTTGTAGAATGTTTTCTGGGCTATAATCCTGAAAACACGAATAAAGGGTATTGCAGGAAAGAAAAGGTCAGTGAAAAGTGACGATGACATTTGCCTCGAGAGATCTCGACTCGTGTCAACATAAATGTTCTGTTGAAGAGATTTTTTTTTTTTAAGGGCGATGGGAAATTGAACGTGTTATTTCCCACGGGAATATGGGTGGGAATTAAATTTTTATTTATTTTACTAATTTATTTTCTCTTGCCAATATTTTTTTTTTTTTTACTCCAGCATGCACCAATTTCTATAACAGTGTTATATTTGCATAATTACATATCTAATCATTTCACGAACAAATTGTAATCATTTCGTGCATTAAAACACGTAATTATATCTGATTTCATGCTGTAATGGAGACAAAGTGGCCAATCATCCCGATATCTAATCACACCTAATGTTACATGGTATGCCTAAATCAACTTTAAATTTTCTTATTTGCTCGAATGAAAATTGTTATCAGGTATTTAAATATTTACGCCCCGAAAGGACGAGCTTATATGTCTAATTTGGTAAACAATCTACGTGCTGCAATATGACTGCAGAAAAAACGTACAACTTAATGCTCGTAGGCTTAACATTATAATAATATTTCCCCAGCTAACTGAATTAAAAATCGGTTTTGAGATAGGTTTTCAAAAGCGCTTTTGTTGTCGCAAAGACAACATTGGGTACAATGTACCTGCCAATAATCTTATCCCCATTAAGCAAATATCATTTTTGCTTGAAGTACATTTTTAATATTTTTAAAATAGAGATGTAAAATTATATTTTCGATTTTACAGGAAGAAGAAAAAATAAAGAAGGCATATAGATTGCAAATCCATTCATGGGTAGAAAACACTTTTGTGTGAATCTTCACATTCACGTGAGTAAAAAAGCGTGGAAATACAATGCATCAGGCTATTGATTCAGTTGTTGGGACTCTTCACAAACTAAACCTTGTCGTGATGGAAGAAATGATGGATGAAATCCCAAGTAAGATGGCACGAATAAGGAAAAAAAAAATTGAAGTGAGTTTCGTGACTCTGAGAAGGATGTGGGAGGAATAGAAACGTCTGATCCCAACCTTCGTGTAATTAAATAAGCGAAAGAATCGACGCCATTCGCACCTGCGACTTGAATTTTTTTTTTTTCTTTTTTTTTTTCGACTAACTAACTAACCTCGAATTAACTGAAATGGGAAAAGAACTGATTGAAATCAACCAAAAAAACAAATAGGAAAATGAAAGCAAAAGATCAGCATTTAAAAATTAAATTAAGTCAACAATTTGTAAAAAGTGTCAGAAAAAAAGATTTGATGAAAATTTCAAATGACAATCGCGATTTTATGTACTTAAGGGGAGAATGAAATTCGGGAAAAAATAATGGAAGTCATGCAATTATCTTTCTTTACGATCTTTAAAATGACACAAATGGTTATTGCCTCAAATTTAAATCCAACTCCACTTCTTCTTTTTTCATCTTACTCGAGGCTTATATTTTTCTACACTTTATTGGCTATTCCTAAATCCCTTATTATTACATTTAATAATAAAAAGAGTTTTCATAATCAAGTCCACCAATTTTACGATTTATATCTTAATTTGATGTATTAGCTTAATGAGATTAAAAAAGGAATGTTGGTGAATAAATCGGATTTTGGTTATGAATGAAAGTGGTTACGGTGGTTAGAAAATCAGTGGTAGATCCTTGTTATTTAATTTGTTACGACCACGCAAAAGTGTAAATGCTAGGGAATGAATATAAACATAAATCGGTTCGCTTTGAGGTGATTTGCTCTTGGCTCGTTAGGGGTCCACCGGCCTAATTATGAGTTAAGCCTTGCGAGTTACGCGACGAACATTAAAAACAAGCACCAAGGCTGCACTAATCATCTGGCAGAAGGGAAAGGCTTTAGGTAAATCGCTTGATCGGCTGAAGCCTTGCGAAGAGGAGGGGATAGAGGGCATCAGCAGGGCGACTGGGGAAGAATTCCCAAGTGGCATCAAACCATCGTTCCATAATCGAAGAGATGCCAGGAAACTGGTTCCACTCTCGCAAGTACGTACAAGGAACTGCAGCTAAACAAGTCCATTCCGACAGCCAAGCACGCGTCCATGGTCCCCTGTTAAGTGATTCGGAGGCGGAAGCGGCGAAGAAAGGCTTCTGCCTTAATTGACACGTCCACTTCACACATGATAAAAAGGGTGAATCGTGGCAGATGGGGCCAAATGAATTGTATTTCTTCGAAAAGGATTGACAATATTATTGGACGCGATTAGAGTTGAAATTGCTCTTAACACAAAACACTTGAAACTAGGAATATTGAATTTGATTTATGTGATAACATTTTATCAGTCAATTTAAATTGTTGCAACGTGTTAGTAAATAAGTTGAAAAAAGTACATAATGTAATTTGAATCTGTTACTTTCTTTATCTCTTTGAAATGACTTGTGATGTGCCAAATATTTAAAGTTTTGACAGATGAATGAAGTGCAAATTTGTCATCATTTAGCACTACGTTGCCGTGACATAAAAACAGTCAGTTGATTCAAGTTTTGTCAGTTATAATCAAATCTTGAGTGCGTTGAATTTTATTCTGTCACGTGAACATAATGCAAACGAGTCAAATTTATGTCTGTTTAATAATTTATTAATTGTGGTGGTAGAATTACTGTAAAGAACCCAATTGTCTCTCACTTTTAAGTTTGACACATTTGTTGCAGCCTAGTGTCACAAAATCGTAAAGAACGTTAAATGTCCAATATGTATATAAGCTTGAACTTTCACGCATTACAACACATCCATGCAGGGAAGCTTTAGCTACCGGGCAAATAGCTGGAATCGTTTACTCCGTATGCTTATTGCTTAATGTTCAGTAATTGGATGGTTTGTAACAAAATCCCATATTAGCAGTGTTACTGAGAACATTTAAGTTGAGTGCCGCCGATGTATTAGGCAGAACATGATAGACATTTTGGCATCAGTTTAAATATGATAATATAATCAAATATTTAATTCTAAGAGGATCAATTCATTATAATTACTTCTTTTAAGAAATGATAATATTAAATCGTATTTACAGTCTAATGGTGTGCTTTACTGCCTATTAAAATTTGATATTTTATGAAATTTTCATTCAATTATAGTGTAAGTTTAGGGAATAAGGTTTAACGGTCAGATTTTTGAATTCTCATTTCTCAGATATAAATTTCTAAATTTTAACATCAAACAAGAAAAGCACGTCGCCCAATGTGACAAGAGTCGAGTTTTCTTGCTTCCGTGCAATTTGAAAAAAGGCATAAATATATCAAAAGCTTTTTAAAAAGAACTGTGAAACAGAGGTATAAAACTTTAAAAAGAGCACTAGGAACCAGTAACTGTTTAATTTATTACCAGCTAGATTAAAAGTTTATTCGAGTATCAGTTTATGTGTGTGTTTTACAACTCGAGCAGAAAAAAAAAGTTGTAGAAGTAATGAGTTTGTTTTTTTCGGTGCGTCCATTTGAGTTTTGGGGATAGCAGCGGCAGTTTGCAGGGTGGAGGACAGATGAACACAATGGAGTGAGAGGTGTTGGCTGCCTGCCCGTCGTGCCACAGCGATGAATGTTTAATGAGAAAAATGATGCCAAGAAGTTGAGTGGCCAAAGCACCCCGACCCACGACCCACAGAGGGAATAAATCGCGGAGAGTTTAATTAGGAAACGAGAGAAATGTCCAATTTTGATGAGAAAAGCTCATTTGATAAAACGTTGGAAATAATCGGCTGTGCGCAGTGGGGCGAAGCAAATAGGATGCGCAATGTGAAGGCAGGGAGATACCGTAATTAGAATGAGGGAAAGAAATAAAAGGACACAGTAGATAGGTGCTGAGTACTCACCGGTGATCCAAAGTTGTGGCCGATTTCGTGCGCCAGAGTAACGTGCGAAACTGCAGGGGGCACATGTTTGCCGTAATTGAGAAGCGTCACGATGCCCGTGTTGAGGCTTTTGAGGCTTCCCCTGTAATGCTGCCGAAAGGAGATACGGAGTTGAGGGAACCTTTTCACACATCACAAACTCACCCCATTTTTCTCACAAACTCCGCCAGCGTTCTTGAGATCTCCGGTCCAGGCGAGGCCCAAAGTACCACCTTCGAAATCCCTGTAGGTGAACATGTAAGAAAGGCAAAAAGCGTCGTAATCCTCTTCGGAGAAGAGTTCGAGGAATTTTTCTACGCCGTAATTGGATGGGAAGCGATAATTAGGGTCCTTCAGCGCTTGAGGCGTGTGCACTTTGATCCGTTTAATCATGAACGAGATGTTGTCCGGATGTCCATCCTGGTCGAAGTCGGTCACTTTGTAGATGGAATTGACCCGCTGCACGTGGCGCGTCATGGTTTCGATGCACGCCTCGATGCTGCCCATTTTCAGGTAGAACAAGTGATCTGCCTGCAGGTACAGCATGCACGTGGTCTTCCGGGGATCGAGGACGGAGCGGCGCCTCAAATTGTCCTGCGCAGTCAGCACCCAAGCCGGCGGCGTTTCCGCCTCGGTCCACTCTTCCTCGCCGTGGTCCAAGTACTGAGTCTGGCGTTTGCTGCGCACCCCGTCCTCGCTCCAATGCTGCTGCTGCTGCTGCTGCCGGTGATGATGTTTGTCGTCGAACCACGCATTATGCACCGTGTCTTTCCACGACCGATAAAAACTAGCGACGCTGCTGTTGGCCATGCGATTTTTAACCTTCGATTGTCTCCGGTGCGTCGTTAAGTTGCTTATCTTTTTCCGGTTTACCGACCGCTGTCGATGCAGCGAACGTGAATTTTTCATGCGTCGATAAAAGTGCTCGGATGCACAGCGAGTCACGTTAGGAAAACGAACGTCAGCCGCGTTGTAAAGCACCGAGTGGAAGTTGGGTGGCCGCGCGCGGAAATAATGAGTGGCTGGCTCCACGAAGAATTCCTCGTGGTTGGACGTGATTATGGTGCCGTCGAACAAGCCTTCGGGAGTGACGAGGCCGCGCACTTCCGAGTGTTCATCATCTGCAACGAAAGAAAAGGAAAGAAAAAAGATGGATTGAGTTTGAGATCGAGCTGAGCTTGCGCCTTGCATGACAGATGGGATCGAGAAAAATGATACAAACGATTGATTTCATTCCCCAAGTCTACCAGTCGGCTGCTACATCTACAAACTCGAAAATGAAGGATTGGAAAAAAGTTTTTGACTGAGGACTCGAGGGCCAGCGCGAAATGCGCTTTTCTTTCTTTCTATTGCTCGTCACCTCTGGGGCTCGTATTTCAGGCAGGCAGCGCCGAAACGGCGGACTTACCTTCCACCTACGGACAGTTGAAGGGCTCTCGAGCGAGCTCCTCACGCGTGCTTTGCCCCTTTCTTTCTAATACACTGGAAAACCACAAACAACACGAGAAGGTTGAAGGTGGAATTTGGTCAACACCAAGTTTGAATTCCATTAAGACAGAAAAAGATTTATCTTTCCAGAGCCCTTGTTGCATATTATGCAAAGTGAATTTTGCCGCTAGCTTTAAAACGACCATCTGCCGAGCTCTCCTGAGAAATAGGCGGTCGTAATTTATCTCGAGTAATGACGACGAGTCCCATGTTCCAAATGAAGTGACCGCACGCTTCGCTCTAAGCACGAGACTCTGTCCCCGAAGAACGTCTTCGTAAGAAAAGCAACGACATTAAAGACACAGGGCAAAAATCTCTTGGGTCGTGTTAGCACCAAGTGCCAACCACACAAATTGCTATCCACCTGGATCTACCGTTTTCAAGCAACATTCCTATGATTGGGATGTGTTTATTTTCTTCAAACCAAAGATACGGTCTTTAATTTATTGCAAAACCAGGAAAGGAAAAAGTATTTTTTTTCCTCACCTCACCTCGCTTTTTCATCACTATAATTTTCATTTCTTTACTTCCTTTTAGAAAAGGAAAGGAAAAGTAGAATAAAAAACTGTTATTTACGACCGAGCAATTTTTTTTATAGTGCAGTAAGTTGCAAGAGATTGGAGTGAACCAAGTTAAATGGCTGAAATCATATTGGAAATATGTCGTATTTGCCTTATATTTTTATTTTATTTCACATTTTTAAGTAGTGAATAATTGACTTGACTGCAATTTTTCCCCCTTTTTCTGTGTGCTGCTCACGTGTAATAAAACCGGTTCTCGCCTATCGTTCTCTCGCACCAAGCACTTGCGATCTGAAACGCAAGAAGACAAAGTTGTAAAATCAGCAGCTTGCATATATACGGAGCCAGAGATGGCGACGTCGGCGCCTCATTCAATTAGCCAAGAGCCATTCCGTCGTGCGATTAGAGGTGCACTGAAAAGCGGAGGGTGAGGAGGGAGATACGAATGGCACATTCGAGTGTCAACTTAACGAACGTCACATTGGAAGGGGGCGGGAGGAAAAAGCTTTTATCCCTGTTCCATCTGGAAAAAAGAAATCGTGTACGAGCAACAACATGCAGTTGTGTATTAGCAGAAAAAGGATAAATTGAATTGAATTTTTCATATCCGTCCAAGTCGCTAAATTTCTTTTTGAAGATTTTTTTTTCTTAAATTTAAATCCCAAATGTTAGAAATTACACAGAAAATTTTTTTCTCGAGTTAATCAACATCTTCATTTGTGTTATTTAGTTTTTGATTGTGCACAAAACTGCTGGGGCTGTTTACTTTTAGTCCACAAAGAAATGTAATTAAAATTTTCTCATTAAGACATTCGGGGAAGGTAAATTGTTCATATGAATTCATCATAAAATAATTCTTGTAGTAGTGTCATACAATATTCAAGGTTATTACTGTAAGCTTAATTAGATGATTTTAATTAATTAATTATTATTTTGGAGTTACTTAGTCTATATTTACAATTCTTTGGAAGATTTCATATTAGTTTGTGCCATTTTTGTTTTCTTATTTTTTTCTGTGTGGACTCCGAGACAACAAACCTAAAGGCAATTTCTCTTCTCATATTTTTTTCTATTTTTTCCCCTAAAAGCTTCTTGTTATCACTTTCAAAATTGTTGTTTTCAGAAGGAAGGTTAAATAAAGTTGAAATCACTTTAAACCTACTGCACACAGCTAAAACATTACATGTAAAAATGTAATTGTTTTATACCAACACCTGCTTTTCCTTTTTTGCAGAGTAAAACTCGATTTGAATCGTGAAGCATCAAAATTAATATCTAGAGTCACTTTTAATTACAACATACGGTACTTGTCAAAACTGGAGTTAGTTGCTACAGATGTTAGTCGAGAAACCTTTTTCTTTTTTTTTAAAGATTTATTGGTTTCCTATATAACACTTCACTTTCTCATTTAGGTGATGTCGTGTAATGAGGCAAACTTCAATTTTTCTGATTAATTATATAAAGGTTTTTTTGCTTGGAACAAGGACTTACGAAACAACACTTGGATTTTTATTCGAAGCCATTAAATTGGCAGGATTCTTTTTAAGGGTTTCAGTTACGATTTCTTCAAGTTTAATTTCGCAGCTGAATTCGCTTTCTTGAGATGATTTAAAAACAAGACACGGATTCCAATAGGCACGCCAAGAATTGAACCGCATGGCTGAGAGCTTTGGACGAGTCATGAAGGAAGAGTTTTCACCGTTTTACAAATGATATCTTACAAAAATCGGCAGGGGCTGAGAGGGAGGCGAGGAAAAAAAATCCAACGTTGGAGTCACGGCAAAGGTGTAATCAGCCGGAAAGCAGAGGTGATGTTAAAACGAAGCAAATGACAAAATGGAAATCTCTACTTTTTTTTTTTTTAAGAAAAAAATCCTTTTTCGACTCGGATTGGCTATAAAAAAACCGAACAGAGATTTCGATTCGAGATAATACGGCGGATAAACATAGTGGCGGTCTGTTCCGTTTGTCTACTTGAGTGGATCAACACTTGCCTGGATCAAGGGTTAAAACTAACACAAATACTCGATTTGGCAAAGTGTAAACACGCTCGACTGCCAGCCTTTCTGCCTTAAATTACCTAAATGAAACTCGGATGTCGTCCAGATGGCCTTTACTCATGGGAAAAAAATCCAAATAAATTTATATGTGGGATGCGAGCTCATGACGAGGCTGTGTGTGCTCGAGTATGAGAGAATGGTTTGTTTAAACTTGAGTTTTCGATGGAATATCGTGGTTTGATTTTAATGGAAATTCATTCGCTAGATCAACGGATGGAAACAAACATTGATTTGCGGTGTTGAATGTGGCCAAGAATTTTGAAGGATTTTCTCCTCAAACAGATGACGCCGACTGCAACAGCTGATGGTGATCAGATAAAAGGGCAAATGGGGGAAAAAGAGGGGAGGATTCATCAAACAGAGTAAGAGTTTGAGTTTCTTGCTTCTACTCTTGTCTCGGCCATGGCATGTAATGATAAAAGGATCTCAAAGGTCTTCTGAGTCTTTTGAGTGAGACGCGTTCAACCTCGAGCTTTTTCCCCTGGGGATAGTGAAGGAGGAAACAAATCCAGAAATGGACAAGTCGTGTCTGCTTCTAGTTTCTAAATATCGAACAATAATTCAATAGAAAAGAGCAGTATTTTGTTTTTATCGAAATTTTGTCGTGTTTATAGATTTCCGTTGCAAACTAAATTTTTAAAATGAAAATATCAAATGCTGGAATTGACAGCGAGGAAAATTCTTATTCAAGGTGTGTTGTCGTCTAAAATCTGTCTGAAATTTATGCAATAGCTGTTATTCACGCTAGCGCGAGTACTAGAAATGAAATGATAAAATTAGAAATCAAATTTTCTCATTATTAAACTACCGGTATTGAAATTTTTATGGTATCAAGTTAGGGGCGTAACTATCGGGTAGCAAAATCAAGCAATGCTCAGGAGCTTCAGGCTTGAAGGGGACTTCCGCTTTCGGAGGCCCCTTCATCTTCATGTGTACAACTGTTTATTTTTAAAATATCACATGTTGAATGTTCTTGTGTATATCACATTTCATTCATCTAAAAAATTTCAGCTGGCGAGAGAGTTTCAAAATAAATTTTGCTTTTGGGCCCAAAAATTATGTTATGCCTCTGTATCAAGTTATATCTTTTTTTTTTCCCCACACACACAACCTCTGGGCTGCTTTTTAAAATTGGATATTATAATGCATTAGGAAAATGTAACCATTAGATTAATATCATATTCGTAAAAAAAAACCACGAAAACAAAAATTGTATTACCTTCTAGTTGTCCAACAAAAACTTTGGTAACATCGAAAGCTACCGGTCCATTAGTGGATTCGAAGACGACATCATCAGCGAACATGGATGGATCTCGAAAAAGATGGACCTTAAACGTTCTGTAAATATAGAAAAAAAAATAAGAAAAATTATAAAAGGAAAAGGAGAATGATAAAAATCAGTCTCTGTTTTAGACCAATAAAGCAAAGAGGTGCAGACGCAACAGAGGCGCAAATGGTGAATTTGCCTAATGAAGAAGATGGCAGTTGGCCAAATGTTTATAGACTGAAGAACGTGCAATCGTCTTGAGCAAGAGGAATTTGCATAGAGAAAGGTTATGTCGGCCGATCAATGCAGTCGAACGCGCGTAAGTTGACAGACATTTCTTGCTCTCAATCTTCTCTTCTGAGACTGGTTTCCTTCGTTTAAACCCCTCATTCCTTAGCACCTCCATAACAGCTTTACGGTAATCAAAAACAGCGAAATGCGGGCAAGATTAAAATCTCGAATTTTCTCGTTGCACCTCGTTGCGGTTGTTAATGCAGAAATATGAGTGGCCTTTAAAATGAACTTTAGAAGACATTTTACATGGGCTGTCGTCTCTGGTTTCTTTATCGACAACTAATTTCGCTACCCAATAAAGAAGGAAGAAGAGTGTGGGGGAATATAAAATTACTTTTCTCTTAGAGTCATTTCTTCATCCCCGCGAGGAGGTTTCTAAAAGCTTTCGGTGCGCCTCTGTCAATGCGCCTCCATTTTCTAATGCTGACTTAAGTGAGTTGCAATTTTTATCAATTTTCCAAGTCGCACCAAAGCCCAAAGTCTATCTTTATCGCCGGTCTCCAGAGAGCGATAAAAGAGCAGATGCAGCTGGTGACAGAAGATGCAATGCGATGAAATGAGAGAAAAGCAAAGAAAAGAAAAAGTGACGACATCATGCCAAATAGAACGATCCACATTACTTTTCATATTTGCTGGGGATTTTTTTGAGTCCGGCAAATGTTGCCGTTTCAACTTGCACTGATATATGGAACCTTTTACTTTTCGCTTTTCAGCTCCCGTAGTTTGCCAATTTTATTTATCGACATTGCAACGTAAACAGATTCCGTCTTTTGTCACACGTTAAGCGCTTAGCACAACGCCCGTTTCGCACTGCTGAACTCGACTCATTTCGGTCTTTCGCGTAATTTCACCTTAGGCTTGTTGCGTTATGGGAAAAGATTTTAATTTGCGCTTCAATTAACTTTTTTTTTTCTTCTTTCTTTCTTTTTTCGTGTGGAAGGGAGTAAAAATATTTAAACGCAGGTGTTGAGTTTGAAGGTGAAGTGAAACTGAAAGAAATGTCTAGCCTTGAAGCTGTAAATGAAAAGTGACAGAAACCACGCGCCCTTTACTTCGTCACTTCCCCCTTTCACAACACGTTTCTGCACTTTTCCTTCATTAGACAGCGAGAATTAACTTTAAAAAAGGATCGTAACTTAAATGCACCAGCCACTTTTTTTTTCCCCTTTAAACGACATAACCATTTTCTCTTCTTTTATTTTTCTTTTTTCCTCTACTTTTTTACCACTAAAGTGTAGTAGCAATTTTCCCTTTCGTTTTAAAAGAGTAAATAGATTGAGACATACAATTATTCCATATTAAATGCATGAAATTAATCTCTTATTAGGGCTAATTAGATATTGTAATAATATCACCATTCGCACGACATCATTTAAGTTTTTTTTTTTTTTTTTATATTCGTAATGTGACATTTACGAGTTTGACATTGCGATATTTACGCGCGTAAAAATAAATTAAAATTGAAAATTAACGCTGAGATGGAATTACAGCTAATTTGGAGCGTCGTTGAAGCAAGCATCGCGTGACTTGTAAAATATTCAACACCAGTTCCATGGCGGTGTACTCGAGAGGAAAAGAAAGCGAACTTTGGTTTACCCGCCGTTGCATTTAAATTGTTTAGAAAAACGTTTCCCATATCGATTTTTTTGTGAACCAGGAAAAGATGGTGGCGTTTCTGCGCCACGGGTGGCAATTAGCTAAGTGAAGTCGCGATTTGAAACGCCGGGGCAACTAATCACAATATGCCGGTCGCATTCAATCATGGCGTAACCGCATAGACTTATCGAAATAAATTCTGCTCAATATGATGAGTGCCCATTTTCGTGACAGTGATAACAAACGCTACAACCATGCAGCAAATGATAACGTCAAACTGGTGCCATCAATAATATTCAGTCACCGTATGCCGCCCTCGCAACTTATCTGAGGAAGCAGAGGGGTGCGAGTCGCGCAGGGAAGCAAATCTGGCGGAGTTTTAAACTCTTCAACTTCGACCGGTTTGTTGTGTTTTGCGGTGCTTGCTTGTCAGATTGTCAATTTCGTTGAAAACCTACGCACACAAACGCCGCACGGTTTCTGTCTTACAAGTTATTTTTACCTACATGCCCATGAGGATTCGTACGAAGGCCAATATTGACTCGAAATTTGTTGACTTTTTACCTTTTTTTATTATATTTATCTCATTTTCTCCTATAATTTTCGTCATTTATAAATCCCAGGGGAATTATTAGATGCTGTCTAATAATATTTATTAATTATTATACTGCATCTGTGTGAATATAAAATTACACATCATTTTTGGCTTTAAAAGAAATTTGATATTTTTTTTTTTTAATTTCGTTTAGAAAATCTAGTTTTCTGACTGCTCTCCGGAAATTTTTAGTAATTCCTCCGGAAATTATTGGGAAAAGTAATGTACACATACATTTTTTTTATTTCTCATTTCATTCTGTTGATTCTACTATCAATTTCCTCAATTTAGTTGCATCATTTCCCGTTTTACAATGAGTTTGTTTCGGTTTAAAAAGAAGCGCTGATTTCACACGATTGCTTGAGGGGGCCTTACAACCCTTTCAACTCACCGACCACAATGCATGCGCAATCGGAAGGAAAATGTGTGGTAGTAGAGAGAGTGAGAGAGCAGAGAAAGTGATGGGAGGGAGTGAGAGAGGTCCTAACGTGTAAACAGCAACATCGCTCGAGGCTCGTGCCAAGAAAAGCAGCAGATACGGAGGTGGAGATTAATTAACGGATTTCCCTGTATACCTTACTTCCAGCCTCGAGCACGAGCCAAATATTTCAAGGGCGGTTTACTGGAGTCTTCTTATAATTGGAACCAATCGCTTCTCTTTAAAAAACTCATTATATTTCCCCCTTTTTCATTCCCCCAAAAATTAGCATCCCTACTTTATATGAGAAAAAGTATACAAGTTTGCAAATTAGCTCGTTTAAGTAACGCCCTTCTATTTTTTCCCCTCAAAACTACGTCGCTATCGTATTTTTTCCCCTCTTTTTGGCTTTTCTTCGTTTGAGTCTTCTTGATGAAGATCGATGACAGTCCGACACCAAGAGCGCTCGCTCGGCGTCATCTAACATCCCGTGGGGATTAGCAGACATTGCCCGAACCCAGTGTTGGGGTGTTAACTCATCCTTAATACCCTTTATTGAGAGTGAATACAAGGCAAGAATCAGTTGCAACATTCGAATAATTTTTCACTCCATTCATTTGATTGCTTGGACATTGCCATTTAATTCTCAATATGGATGGAAGATGGGGTGAAATCTATCGATTTTGCAGTGGGAAAGTCATCTTGATTTTATTTCTCTTGTTACTTTTTTCGTGATATCAGCAGAAGAAACTGTTGTGGGAGTAACGCAACACAATAGCTATGTAGTAACTCACCATCAAGAAACAAGGTCATTTAATACCAGCCGTTCACACTTCGTGAAATAACACACCATAAACGTCCATATAGAAATCGCAGTTTGATGTAGATGTTCGCAATTAACCCTTTAGCTACTCGGGTAGTTTGTTCCAAAACAAGGAAAAAAGCGCAGACGAATGACAGCTGACTTCGCTAAGGTTAATAAGCTTCTCCTTTATTTTTTCTTCCACCTTTTTTCGATTTATAAGCTACTTTAATCCTGACAAATTGGCCCGAATAGAATGCAGGCGTAATTCAGTGTCCAGCTTCGTCTTGTTCATACTTTCAAACAATAAGATAGGAAAAAAATTGAAATTTTCATTCCTTTTTATTTTAATATTACTATTGTTTCACGATGGAAGATGGGGTAGAGAATAAGATGAATTGTGGTTTTATATTCTTTTTTATTTATATTCTTCTATTTTCCCTTCCCTACCCCCTACGAATGCAAACCCCACCAGAGATGGCACGACATCATCTTGGAACGCTGAAGCTGCCATGTATTATTAATCCCATGTCTACTAGGAGAATTGTAACTCTTTCTGGAACCGGGACAACATGAGATTTCTATGGTTGAAATTGATTTTCTAGTTGGGAAGCAGCCCTTCATACACGCTCTTTGCCTGTCTAATTTTCTCGCTTGGCGGAGAAGTAATTGTGAACCCCTTAAAAAAATTATTGACATCCACTGTAACGTAATCGTATCTGACGCCATAAAAAATGAAAATAAAATGTGTGCAGTACAGTATATGTGTGCGCAATGTTCCTGTGACACGCCTTTAGCTCAAAGTCTTACAAAATTATACTAAAAAAATTGTCACGCAATCGGATGACGTATCCACCTCCTTCGACGTGAAAAGCGTGAATTTTACGAGGTTGAACAAATTAAGTTGACATGTATAATGACCACGGAGTTGATGAAGACGTGTTCTTTTATCATAAATTTGCTAACGATTTTCTAATGCAATTGTCGATAATAATTTTAGGAGAAGAGCGAGACAACTGCGCTGATGTGGGAGCGAAATTGGAGGGAGGAGAGTGAATGTTCAGGATAAAAATGACATGATATGAGTTTTAAGTGAAATGGCAGGACTTTGTTTGAATATAAATACAGAGGATTATCTAGACTTGCATTTTGCGGACGGTTTGATAAAGATTCATGCCATGCTTCTTTTATTTTTAACAATTTTTATTTAACTGATAGGGCTGTAAATCAAATGCTCGTCTCTTACCGACTGTGAGCAGTGGTGAATAACAAATGGATCTCGTCTTGTTTGTCCGTCGACCGGCGAAATCTCTCGTGTTGTGCTTGCAACAAATCCGAATCGTAGTAAAGGGGTTCGTAATGAGTGATGAATTCATTCAATTCTGAACCTAAAATTAAAGGGAAAAAAATATTAATAAATAAATTCCAGACATTTTTTTTTTTTTTTTGGTATATTCAAATTTTTTGAATTATTTCTAGGCAAAAAAAAAAAAAAAACTTTTTGTCGGTTGCTTTTGATAGATTTACCTGCAGTTTGTACTCGAGTAAAAGAGTTTCAGCTTGAATAAAATGTGTGGAGTCATCGGGAAATAATTAAGGGCGCACTTGAACGTGCGGTCAAAGTCGATGTTCGCTGCATTTTACACAAAAGCAAAACGAACGAGGTTGTATTAAGTCAAGAAAGGAGATTTTTTGGTATAAAAGTGAGCAATTGGAACGCACATTCATAAAGATGTATGAAACACGCGACACAAGCTTTCTTTTGCTCATAAAGCGCAACGCGACAATTCAACTCGAGACGCGAAATGCACACAGAGATTGGCACTCACATCATTTAAAAATCATAAAATGAAAACTGCTCACGTCATCTTAACGCAACCCGGCAATAAAAACGTGTAAATAGAAATTGATCACACAAAATGGCCATCTCTTTATTGTTTACATCCTAAAGGATTACGGCTGAAACGAAACCCCAACCAGTGGGATTAATCCAGGGTCAATTTATGTTATGATGGCATTTATTGAGTAATCATTAAGAGGAGATGTATGGCGCTCGTAATGTGGCTTCTTGGAGGCAAATTGCGGATTTCCGGTTGACTTATTCTTTTTACGAATACCCATAACTTAAACACGATGAAGGGAGAGAGAGAGAAAGAAAGAAAGAAAGAAAAAGAAAGAGAAGTGGGAAATGCACAGACAGCGCAAGAAGAGTGCAGGCTTGTACGAACGATGAATTTAATAAAGCCGAAAGCTTGGCGACTCCCGAGAGCGAAATGAGATTTCGTTCTTGTTCGATTTGATTCCTTTCGGTTGGGACGATAAGGGGTTTCTAAGTCCTCATGAACACCAAGATACCGTGCGTTTGCGTGGTTTTTCTGTACTTATTTATTTATTTTATTTTATTTTATTTTATTTTATTTGGTGTTGTTGTTGTTATTATACACAATTGTATTATCTCATTGCTTTAGTTTTATTCTGTAATTACATCTCGAATCGTGAATCGCAATTTGCACAATGCATGGCACAAAAAGAACTAAGAATTTTTTTTTTATTTAATGTAATCGTTTACATAATATTTACAATGGAAAATTCAAATTTTTTCCCATTTAATTTTTATGAGATTATTAAATTAATTTTCTTTTCGCCCGCATGCTCCCCTTCTAAGAAATTATTTTAATTATGCATAAAGTATCAAAATGGTGATGAATATGGATATTGTTTTTCTCCGGATGGTCTATTTCATTTTGCTGGTGTAATTTTGCACAAAATGTTTGAAATTAGCTTTTTTTGGCTCCTAAAAAAAGAAGTGAAAATTTTTGCTGACGTGTCATTGCAATATCAGCAATTCTTGTATTTTCCATGAACGAAATTGCAATTTCTTATTCATTCGCATTCGGTAAAATGCGTTACCTGAAATTCAAGAAATGGTGCCTGCCATGAGTTTTATTTTTAAACAAAATTTAAGCAACAAATAAACAATTCGTACTGATGAAGCGTGCTTATAAATATTAAAATAGCTTTTAACTCCGAATTGTAAAATTGTCAATTATTAATCAACACTAACATTAAATTATCGAACTGATTTGCTTCCATATTGTTCATTGAAGCTGAGACTAAATGTGTGAAGGTTTCATTTGATTTTACAAAACGGGACTAAAATTGTCCAAAAGAATAATTTCCTAATGCATTTTTTTTGTTTAAATCATTACCATATAAATGAAACACGAAAATATTTAAACTCAACGGCAAATTAATGTCAAATTTGATACTTTTTTGGTAAAAAAAAATCTTAATCACTATTTGAAGCAATCCATTACAAAAATTATTTTAATTTCATAAAAAAAAATCATAAAAAAAAAAAAATGTTTTGCAAACTATGATTGATTACCTTAATTGAAAGAAATAACATGTGAACCTTCACATGTTACTTAAATTTTGATTGTAAAAAAATTACAATTTATTACATCCATAAAAACCCGTTGACGTGTGTAACTCACGAACGAACCTCTTCATCTTATTGCCTCCAGCAATCACATAGACGGCAGTAGAAGGGCCAATATTCCGTCTAAAGCTCATCTGTAGAGCTTATTAGTGTGTCTTATTAGTGAATCGTTTTATCAAACGCAGTAATTAAAGACGAGGGAAAAAAAATCGTTCGTAATTTGATTGGAGTAGGCTACTGAGACAAGTACACGAGATTAAAAAGATGAAGGAGAAAGATGAATTGGTGTAAAAAAATAGTTGTGGGCGTGCGTTTGTCTTTGAAGTTGGTTTATTAGGGAATTAGGGAATGGATGTGTGATTTAGAAAAAAAAAAAACAGTGGAATTTTGGTCTAATTATATGCTATTTGCGCTGATGTTTGTGTGCGCATGAATTAAAACTCGCCTACTTTCCATTTGCAATTCAATATGAAGAAAGATAGCAAAATAGGTGGCCAGCTGTTCCAATTTGCGAGAGGGAGGAAGAATTAATGATGCATTAAAGTGCGTTTCCAACAAATAGAGAGAACGAAAAAAAAATGGAAGAAGACATTTATGAACACGCCGCTTCTCTCTTTTACTTTTCTTTTCCCCTTCTCTTTTACGAATATAGTGTATCTCATTTCTCTCTTTTTTTCTCATGACTCCCTTAACGTCTAAAGTTTTATGGATTTATTTTATGGATTGGAGCAATTTCCCCACTCTTGAATTTACGACGGACCCTGCAACTCCCTGAGAGAGGTCGTGCAATTAGTCGTCTTGCATGTTTTGAATAATGGCACGTGTCGACCTGCATGTAACCATAAAAGGGGAAAGTGAAAGGAACTCGTCGACTTAAAAACTGGAATGAGCGCACTCTAACGCTCGTCTCGAATAGTTTTGTATGCATGATTAATGCATCCGAGTGTACCTTTAAACAAAGCCGAGAAATCACTTGTTTACATCTGTTGCTGTATTTAATATTTTTTTTAAAACTTTGTCTTCTGGATTTTAAAGAGAGAAAAAAAAATAAAGACAAATGTGGCTACGTGTGGACGCACTAAGTTGCGAAATCAGCTTTGAAAATCGACTCTTTCATCATTGAAGACATTGGTTTTGCATGAGACGGATGAGGTGACCTCCCCACTTTTCTCCAAGAGATGAAAAGTTGCGAATGGGGTCCCCACCCACCTTATCCTCTTATCTAAATGGGACAAACTGCTCGCTTTCACTATAGAAGCTTCTCTTCAGGAGGGAAAAATCAATGTTTGCTCTACTTCAAATTTACCACCATTACTAAAAAAAATCATTTTGAAATGGATTCGAACGCTTTCAGTTTGCCTTGTCATTATTTTTCCTTCAAATTTCCGTTCGATTTTCCCCTGATTTTATACATATACAATTTGGCAGCGGTTCGGGTGACGTTATTGGGAAATGAATAATACAAATAAAATTTGGGCAGCGAAATGTAGCGAAAAATAAACCTTCCATGTTGAATATGTTTACATTTGATAACAAATCTTTTCTGCTTAAAACGACATCCTCCTCAACTTGCGAGGTCCGTGGCTCGAGAACGCGCTGAGCCATGTAATGGCAAGTGAAATGGGCGACGACGGGCCGAAGGGCGAACTCTTCCCTCCTCCCATTCGGTGAACTGTGCCATGAATTTTGTATAAGGACTATGTTAATCGAATGGAGGACCCTCAGCATATAAGAGATGCATAGTGGAACAAGCTTTCATAATAGATTAAGCGAGATCACGGAACGCCTTCGAATCAAGTTGCCATAGTAATAAGAGGGAGTCGCCATCTCTTTAGATGCCGTTCAGTGTACCGTAATTGATTGATTCGGGTGCAGCGCAATTGTGAAAGCTGCTACTTCCTATCTCGTTATATGCAGCTTCATCCATTCCCACCCCTGCACCGGGTGTTTAACCCTTCCACTTTTACCTCTCCCGTGAGTCCTCTTTCCGAGTCACGAGTTCCCTTTTGCTATCTGATGTTCATTGGTCAATTTCATTTGTCTGCTTGAAAAGTTCAACCCGAGCGAATTCACCCTGATATTTCATTTCACACGAATTCTAAACACCTCGGAAAAAAAAGATTGCGCTGCTTGAGGAATTTCGTGGTGTGTTTTGTGTCTGATAATTCGTCTTGTTAATTGTAGGGGCGAAAAGGTTGGTGGGAAAGAAATTACAGTACAACGAGATAGCGAGAAAATCATTTGAAAAACAATAAAACTCAAAAGTCGTTTCAACAAAGTTACACAGTAATTTCACAAACGGGAGTTTAATTTTGCAGATTTCGATCTACTGAGACTTGTTTTCCGCTTTAAGAGTTTGTTTCTAACGGGATTCGTTTGTAAACAAAACAAATCTACTAATAATTAAAGAGACGACGAAAAATAACGCTTAGTGGAAAATGTTTTACGAAAATGAGGTGACAGCTGCGACGATGAGTTTCAAAAAAGGTTGGAAAAAGGAGTTCTTTTGTCTCACGTTTATTCATTCAAGGCCGAGCATAAAATGCAATACATTCGCGATGATTGCATCTCTCGTGCATCGTTGTGGCGTTTGATGACTTCTTTGATGTTGCCAGTAGCAACCATATCAGTAGACTCCCGTGACGGCTGCCAATATTCCTCTCTGCTGGCCTCAACAGGAGTCGAGTTAGGAATGGAAATGCTTCGCTACACTACTCCTTACAATACAAGAGAGAAAATTACAACGTAACCGAGTGGAAGAAGTTGAAGGTCTTGTGAGGCCAATCATGCAACACTGCCCACTACCACGAAAACAATGGTGTGGACGCATCCACCGGAGGCTGGCTGAGTTCATCTTCTTATCCTCATCTAGAAAGACGCGTGGGAAATTGCCCACGCCCACGCGAGATGGGCCCAACTCCCGTTAGAGCGCGCGTGACATGCACAGAGCACGCAACTTTTTCGTATTATTTTTGCCAGGAGGTAAAAAGGAAAAAGTTCTGTTCTCCTGAGAATGTTAAAGGTGCAACATTTTTTTTCCCCTTTTTCTTTTTCTTTTTTATTTTATTTTCAGCTATGGTGTGGTAGATGCTTGAATGATTATTTAAGGGAGAATATGTTCAGCTTGCATGCTCAATGAGACATCAATATTATTAAAAATGGAAAACAGTGATCTTAGTTATAAATCAACCCTGAAATTCATATGCATCCGAAATGAGTTTTCAAAGTGAACTGCTACATTTTCTCCAATGTAAACCTTGTAAATTATTAAAAGACAGGAGAACGAAGCGGGAGTTTACTACACACAAATAAATACCCAGGGAATTCAATGATTGCCTTTTCGTAGGTTGGTTTGTCTACAAATACTGAACGTAGGGAGGAAAACAATAAAAAATACGAAATTTGCTTAACGCCAGCCGGTTACCAACGTCTTCACAAATACTCGAGTTTAGGGTCACTCAATTGTGCGAACGGTAGAGAACGGAACACATTGGCCTCACCTTGCAGTTGAATTATGCATGACCTGAGTGCGCCCTCGAGCGGCAAGACACTCGCACCAAAACTAGCTTCCTAATGGATGTGGCGAACAGGCAAAGAAATTTCTACACAGCGTCTACTCGACCGCCACAAGATGCTCCAGATGGAAAAAGGAAGTTGAGCACACGGTGCACTTATTAGGCCACGTCTCAGAGGATACTTCCATTTTTTCACAGTTTTTTTTTTTTTTAACCTTTTCTTTCCTTTTTTTTTTATTTTACTACTTGCCGAACCTTATTGAAAAATCGTCTTGCTAAGAAAACAAGAGGGAGTGAAAAAGTCACATTTCGCGCCGGGAATGTATAAAAGTGTGCACCCATGTACACGCGGCACTTCCTCTTTTGCAGGAACAAAAGAGTTTGTGATTGAAGCAGCTGCCAAAGCCAAACTCACTCAGAATAGCAATTGGTGGGGGTAGAGAGTTAAGGCTGCAGGCATGACGAAATCTATTCATCTGCACAAGACCAGTTTTGCATGATGATATAGCGGCAAAGTTAGAAGCCGCAAAGCCCAATCCAAGTGCCGCGGGTTTCTAATACTCGACGATATTACTCGCTGGCTTTGAAGCAAACTCAGTTCTAACTTAATTTTACTGTTTCTTTTCACATTCAAATGAGTGTTGAAGACTCGAATCCGTGTCTTTATGACTCTGCATTTACTTCATCCTTACACTTTAATCCTGCATAAAAAGTTTAATAAAGTTTTATCTGTTTTTTTAATAAAACAAAATACGATATACGGAATGGAAAACGGGAAGAGGAAATCAATTTTTTGTTGATAATTTTTAATCAGTTCGTCGTTATTGGATATCGAATTGTGTAATCGGCTCTGGAGGATAGATGGGGAAAAATAAGTAGATATAGGAATCCCTGTGGGCAAGAGCAGAAAGAATGAGATGGACGAACGAAACGAAACATCGACCAGTTTCGAAAACTGACCTCACAAATTCCCTTTAGGGCTAGAAAACACTGTCGGAGCGAACCTGTGTCGTGATTGACAGAAGATTCCCGCGTATAAACGGAAGGAATTAGCCGAGGGCAATTTATCGGTCGAATGAAACAGTCGTCACTTTCCACTTGCCCTTTATCAAATTTAGCTGCAAATGTGAAAAAATTGTTGTCAATAACGAGATACCAGATGTTGAAAAGTGAAGTAAAAGAAAATTTATTGGTGAAAAATTTTAGAATTACCGAAGAGGTCGTAAAAAAAATTCAGTGCTGGGACATCGTTTGTCACCAGAAGTCGTCCAAAGCGACCATTATCAAGAGAATCGAATGAAGAAGGTAATTACTATGGGAAAACGGGAACTCTTTATTCGCACGCGAATGAAAAAAACGATGCAATAAGCCGAGTGTGCAGGGATCGACGCCTATATCCGTGAACTAAAGGTGGGGTGCATGATATGTTAAATTTCATTAGACGATGAATGAGTTTCTACCACCTCTTTGCCCCGACTCTAACACGGCACCCAGCTCGAAAAAATTTATCGTCTCGGCGGAAGGTGGAATGTAGGCGAGGGAGATTTATTCCTTCTAAGTTCTTGCGATCTAATGAGGTCCCAGCTAAGCCATCAGCCTCATCATTACACGGAAAAGAATTGCTCTGTGTCCAATACACAAGGTTTATAAATGATGACGCACTTACGAGTAATTTGTTTTAAAATTTTCCAAACCAGAATTTTTCTTTCTTTTCTGACATGATGAATTGGCAGTTATGTGGAAAATTTGTGGTGATCGCCATGTGTAATGTAAAGTGCGACACAGGTTTAGCATACCTACAGTAGCTCCTTCAGGCACCAGTGCTATTTAAATTTCTGAGTAAGGGAAATGCTTCATGTAAACATAATTCAATCTTAATCTCTTTATATGCAAAAGATATCATTCAATTTTAATCATTCGTGATGTGATTGTAAATTTTGGATGGAAATTAACCGTTCTAACGACTTTAAAACTAAAATAATATTTAGTCTTGGCTTGGTTGTTCGGAAATAAGCATATACTGTTAAATATTCACGTTGGTCAGTATAAAGAATAAAATTTCTAAATTCACGGTTTAATCTGACACGGTGCTTACGTAAATTGCAGACTGTGCATTTTAATGTCATATCAAAGCGCCATCAGGCTTGTGTTTATGTATAACACATCATAACATGAGTGACAAAGTGGGAAAACGAGTGGCATTGAAATTGCTTTTGAATTTCGTTACGAGTTTGAAATCCTTTTGAATTTTATCGAATGCAGACCTTGGAGAGATAATAACAGGAAATTATCAATATTTCGCAAGTTAAAATCTGTGCTGATCCAGTTTTAACAGTGGATTATCAAACCAGTGAAGGAGAAATCTAAGCATTAAGAGGGATAAAATTCAAGAGGCCAAAGCAAACAAAAATGAGTTCAATCAATTCACAATATTTTTTCCCCTTTTTCCCCCCTTTTCTCTTTTTATTTTTATGCTATACTATTTCTCATTGTCAAAACTCAACATGACATTTACCTCGAATAGACGCAAAAAACCGAGACCGGTTAGAAAAATAAACTTTGACATTTCAACAAGCACTTTGGTTTTAAAAATGTTGCAAATGTTCTACTTGAAAAATTTGTTGTACCTAGGGTTTCTCCGAGTCCTAATGCAATTCCTGGTCAAGGAAAAGGTGACGAATGGAAGCGATTTGCCCGAGAAAATGGGCGGACGTAAGAGCAGAGGTCCTAGGCGGCCTCTGAATCCATGTGACAGGGGTTTGGTCGTAAAACTGCGTCTAACTCTTCCAGCCCTACACTGCCCCGATTATGGTCGACCCTTTTTTCACCACATGGGCGCACACAAACCGTGTTCTGGGCAGAGTAAAAGAAAGATTTTTGCAATTTGGGAAATCGTAATTTTAAACTTTGAGTTGACAAAAGAGTTGAACTAATTCATCAGAAAACGGTCGTCTCCGTTTGATGTGAGGTGAGGAAAAAATGTAAAGCTCGAAAAATATGTCAGTTAAATGAGTTTTTGATGGGCACAAAGCGCAGGATTTATCAACGAATAAAAAAAGGGACATTGCAAGTTTCCTCTTGTCCTCATGTACTGACCTCTTATAATGGAGCTGCCACTCAAGCAAGAAAACAGACTGCAGTGTGCACAGATGAGCTGCCATTCAAACGCGTTGCAGACGCCACCTCAGTGTGCATAATGGATAGACTTGAAGTACGCAGCTCTAACGCAAGTGTGTGTATTTAGAAAAAGGGAAAAAACTGTGGATAAATTGAATTCTTATCGTAGAGATAGTCGGACATGTGACAACGGCATCTCCTCTCATTTTCCCAAATTCTTCGTTCCTCTTTTTCGAAGCAGGAAGGAAACTTGAGCGAACGCTTGATTAAAGTCAAATGAATAAAATTCCCGATAAATGTTTGCTCAAATAGTAGGTAATAACCAAAGTCCAACACGATTCGGTTTGTTTGTAGTTAGATGTTTCACTTAACTTTACATCAAAGAGATAAAACTCAAAACATATTTTCTAATAAATTATGTAACATTAGATGAAATTTGTTAATATAGAAGTATGCATTTTATATAATATGGTCTGTAAGATTTGGTAAAGTTTAATTAAAGTAGCTGGATATTGAGATTAAACTCTACCATATGAATAAAAATGTTAATCAAATAATTTTTTTTCAAGAAAACAATCATTATTTTTTTATGCTTCTTTCTTCTTGAATTATTCTTTACCATAATAAATTAGTAATAAGCTAACAGTTTTTAATTCGTACTTTTAAAATGGACTGCTAATCCTTGCGAGTTGGCTTCACTACATAGCACTACTCGGCTACTCGGCATTACGTAAACAGAAATTGGTACAGGAAATTAGAAAAAGTAAAGCTTAATTCTTTTTATTCACGACTAGAATTTCTTTACAAATTTATCTTAAATGAATATTATATGATTGCCTGTAGACTCGTATTTGGAGTTTATTGACGCAGATGTCGTGAGACGCTAAACATTTATTTTTTATCTTCGAATTAAATTAAATTTAAACTGAACCCTACAAATTTTTCTTTACAATGGATTACTTGTGACTTGGCCAGTGGCAGTGTATTGATTGATAAGCCAGCATTGTGCTTTCATGGACTTAAATGTAGACTTGGAGACTGTCAAAGACAAAAGCGTCAGTCTTCCGAGTGGCCGACTACGGAAATGAAAAGGGGGGGAACCACAACCACACCGGCACCCCCTCCCCTTTTGTGGATGAAATCGACAGCACAAACTTGCTGAAGTGTAGGAACTTGTCAAAAGCACCTTAATTTATTGCAACAACTTGTCAGAATTTCTTATGATTAATTCGGACGTGGACATCGCTTTGAAAAGGGCTTTTCCTTCGTTAATTTTTTTTACTTCCCTCGCATCCCCGTAGTTCTCTACATTAGATTTGAGTCTAAGACGAAGTGGCAAAATGTTACGAGACCCAATTAACCTCACCAGGAAACGACCTGTCACAAAGGTGCACCTTTCCCAGTAATCCTTCCAAACCCAACTGTACCTAGTGTCCTTTCGCCGTTTGGCATCGCGCCAGTGTCTCTTCTCTTTCTTTCCCCAACCGTCCCTTGTCTCGCACAACAGAAAATCTTCCTTTTGGCATGATTATTCCCTCTTGGCAATTAATCTGCAGAGCAAAGAGACGGCACAAAACTTACGGTAACAGATGATGAAGGCGATCAGAAGATCATTAGTGTGTCTTCTCATTTCCACATTAGCTGGAGGAAAAATTTCAGTTATGCTTGTCAGGTATAACACCAGAAAAGAGCAAATTCTTTTTTTTTTTTTTTTTTTCTTTTTTTCTTTCTTTCTTTATTTTTTTTCCTTTCTATGCAACGTATATTTTTAATTTTTTTTGCTCTTACTGATTGATGCGCATGTCTGCTATGTTATCTTAATCATGAAAGTAAAGAATTCTTTCTCGTGGCTTTCTCCAGTTGAGAACTTTATTGATTTTTGCATTCGACTGTAATTAAAAGTGTTTTTTATACCGAGGGCGTCAGGGAAAAGACGAAGAGAGAAAAAAGTGGAGGCGAAGAAAGATTGAGAAAGTACACAACTCCAAATTGGATCTTAATCCTAATAGTGTGAAAGAATAAAGACAAGAATCTTGTAGGTAAATTTGTATGGCAAATCTTAAGCCAGTCTCTGTCCCCTTACAGTTCATTTACGACGCAGCATTTTCGAGACACATCTTATCAGACAAGAGCAGAAAATTTTCGATGGTGCTTTACTTTTCTTTCCTTTATTTGCACCCGTTCTCGGAGGGTTTGCGAATTGCTATTGCGATAGCAAAGACATGACTAGTGTTGTTCTGTACAACTACATGATGAATGGGTGGTAACGATGGCGGACTGATAAGACGCTCGAGATGAATGGCCACCGCAAGATGCTCGCTGTTGCGAGGCCTCATATTTCTCTTGGCAGCTCAACTCCGAACAGCACCGCTCATTACACGGTGGTGAACGAGTGACTGAGAAAAAAAATAAAAAGTAAAAAATGGAGAGTGAGTCGCTTGCTTTAGGTCGGGATAAAGAGAACAGTCGAATGCCCGTCGTTTTGAAATTATCTTTTTTATTTTACTTCGTGGACGAAAGATGATGATTTTTGCAGTGGAAATGATTTTGGTCAGAAGAAAAGGAGGAAAAGGGAAAAGAACGCGATCCACTGACGCCTGTGGCATCACCGTGCCATCGGATCCCACAAGGGCCATTGGCGTCTACCATTGGCTCAGTGATCCTCCAAAGAAAATAACAAAATCAAATCGCCTTAGAGGGGCGCAGGAAGGGGAAAAAAAGGTGCACGAGGAAAAATAATCGCCTTGAGCAGCAAAGGAGGCTGCATTGCATTGCTTGAAAATGCAAAAACGGAATCTAGTAAATAAATGCGTTTTTCAGGTACATCAAAGAAAGAAGAAAATGGAAGTGGAGGAGAGAGAACAAAAAAATGGGATGGGAGAAGATAAAAAAAAGAAGGAAAAAAAAGTAATTTTGAAGAAAACCATTTCTCAAACGCAGTCTGATGTTAACATATTTCCAATTCACTCTTCATTAACTCCGTTCTTTGCCGTACAAAGCAAATGAATGTCTTTTCATTAAATTTTACATTGATTTATTCCCTTCGCTTTTCTCCCAAGTTCATTTTGCTACGGTTCATCCGCGCATCTCGATGTTAATGATGCGCACGCAAGTGAAAAGCAAAAGCAAAAGCGCTGCACGTGAAGGTAAGGAGAAGGTCAATCTGAAAACGTGTGCACGTGCATGGTGTTTGTGTGTCGAAATCCCCCCGTTTCCATGTGATTGACCAAACGGAGACATCGTCTTAAGAGCACAGAGGCAAATGAGAGTACCACCTGCTGCTTCCCGCTGCTATAAAATTGCCGCCTCCTTCACCATTTATCAAGGACATCTTTATCTAACGTGCTTGACGTCATGTGCGCTACTGTTTCCTTCCAGATCAATTGGCGTGTTATTTTCGTTATAAATAACTGTTTTTCAGAAAAAGCTCTGTTGCAGAGGTGGGCGTCGTGTTTGTGCAATTGCAAAGTGTGGTTTGTGATGAAAGCAGCGATGAAAAGGTCTCGGCAATGAGTCGGACTCGAGCAGAGGCGAGTGGAATAAGAGAAAACATTTCTATTCAACTGGCGCCAGCATCACATCTCGAGATTTAAGCAGCGATGGAGTGCCAAGTGGTAGTGTGGGCAGCGATGAGGTCTTCATCTTATCAGACGGAACTAGCGAATCAATGGGAGACCTAATTAACTGACCACCTTCTCCACGTTAGAGGCCACTCCAATCACCCTTCTGCTGGTTATGTTGGAGGACGGAAAGCGACTTTCACCGACGGAACAAGTCCAGTGATTGTCCTCTGACCACCGAGTCGGCGGCCAATTTGAGCGGCCATTGATTCGGACCCACCCTTTTATGGAACTTTCTGACTCCATTCTTTCCATCTTTTCTCTGCCTTTTCACTTTTCTGTCAAAAATTCCAGCTTCAATCAGATTTCTCCCTCCTACTTTGAAGAAATCAATTATTTTAATAACTTTGGAGTATTAAAAGTAAAAGTAATTGGATATTTTATTGATCTTTTGTCTGTAGGAGTTGCATTCCATTCATGCTAGCCTAGAGGAGAATGGCTTGTATTGCGATCCTCGAGAAATCTGATAAAGTGATTCAACAGTGATTTGCACATACATTAAATAGTAATTTACGAGTAATGAAACTTGGGGAAAATTGAGATTACGTGTTTACAATACTATTTTTCAAATTTAATTTCACTTCACTGACGGTTTGGCAGTTTGAAGTTGAGTTACACAATTTTTAAGATGCTTCAGCACTAAAAGTGCCAGCCATCAAATCTCTTGGCAGTGTCTGCTGACCCCCGCCTGCCTCACCTTCTTCTGAGATCGCCATCCGGCCACTTCCCACACGTCAATCAATGAACTTCTAGGAATTCTCGCCACTCGCAGCATCGGGAAAATAAGATACATCAAAAGCAAGAGAGGGAAAGAAATCAATTGAATTCCGTCACAATACAACGTACAACGGCATTGAAAATAAAGCAGTTTTCTGGGTAATTTGAAATGACACTGCCACGTTATGTATGAAGTGGGTACAATTACCAATACACCTGTTACAGTAATAAATCACATTTTTCTATTTATAATCCCTCGGGCTGTATCTCAAGGTGAATTTCATTACTGTCGGCAGAAGAGAATGTTTACTGCAACACACACACACCCACACACCCAAAGAAGTTCCTACCGTCACAAGGGAACTCTGGGATCGATCAATGTGTAACGCAAAAAGCGTGAGAGTCGACTATCGTTTCATTTATATTTAATGCTGGCCACCTGCTCCTAATGCAAGACTTTTGTATCAAAAATGGACCAATCTACTAGATTATTTCTCGGACCTAATGTCTAAATCATGTTATTTGCTATTTCACTTTTTTTTTTTGTTTATTATTATATACAGTAGCGTATAAACAACTGCTTTCCACTACAAGAGAGTGTAATTGAAATGTAAACAAGCCGCATGTTTGTCCCCGATCTCATGTAGCGATACTGTTTATCGATTCAATTGATCGCTGATAAATTCGTTGGCAAATGAGTCGAAGGAACAATAGAAAGAAGGAAGTTGCAACTTGTTATCAGTGCTGTGCAATCAGGCTCGCCCAATTGCATTTTTATACGACGACGTTGCCCAACAAAATAAACATTAGCACAAAATTGCACAAAGGCTGTTTGTTGTTGATGCCGTTGCACAACACCTTCAAAAATCTTCTCGCGAAAGGGGTCTTAAACCAACTTCCATCTTGTTAACTGCTGATGATAGAGGCCACTTCCTTAATCCTGTTATTAATCCCCAGTTGATAGAGGCCACTCAACAGTCTTTTCTCACCACCAATCACTTCGCAGTTGCGTCAAGTGTTTATACGTATTAGCGTCTTGGTAAACAGACGATAAAAGCCAATGTGTATCATAAAGATGAAAAAATATCAAAAGTCAAAGGAAAAATTGGTCGATTTAATTTTTATTCTTAATGATTATTAATTTCTCTGTGCAATGTGGGAAACCACATCGTGTTTCCCAGCTGTTAGCATATTTACGTCACAAGACTTAATTGCACATTTCCCCACTTTGAAGAAAAAAAATTCAATTTTTGCTTGGTTTGTATAATAGCAACCTTTGCTTATAGGGTCAACCAATTAAACACATCTGCGCTATCAAGAACTGTAAAGAATAAATATCAAAGAGCACGTTGAGCGGGAAAAAGTCTAATTTACACTAAAGTGGTTCTCTGTATGCTTATTACGAATAACTAGAAGCATTTGTTTTCATAATCCATGGAAATAAATCGAGCAAAATGGAAATTCATAAATTCCCCTCTCTCATTTACTCGTGTTTGCATTGGCTTTATTATATTTTCCATTCAGTCGAGCGCCGTGCCAATGCACAAAGAAATTTTTGCTGGAAAAACTTTTACTAATCCTCAAACTGCAAAGCTCGTAGTTGTCCACACATAGAGTAAATGACATGGTCAAAGCCTTTAGTCTACATTGATCAATTAATTCTGCTAGAGCCCGGCGTGCGCCTTTCAGCACCTGCCGTTACGCACATGGAATTTATTGCAATGAGTCGAGACACTGAGGTGACACGTTGCGACCTTCCATTCTATGCGCATTTATAAAATGCTTCGTCCACTGCCATACTACTATGTTAGCAAACGATAAAACAGATGCTGACAACATATGCTCCACGCAAAATAGCATCTGCTGCTTCAGCAATTCGGATTTTTTTTTCACTCTTTTTTTGCACATTTCTTTCTCCACAACTCCTTTTCCCGTTGTGTGGGATCTGCAAGATGCACCCCTTATCAGTGTAACATATGAAGTTTTAGAGATGAGTAACTTTTTGCCAAACACACAAAATGAAACATTAAAATCCCATTTGTAGAAAGCTGCAGATTGATCACCAAAACTCGCCAAGTTGACAATTCCGTACATAAAGGCAGGTTATTGTGTGTACACACTTGTGGTGTGCTTGAATCGTGTGGCGGTGCGAGATAAAAAGAGAAAATTACAAATCAATTTTTCATTCACGTTTAAAAAGGATTTTTCGCCATCGTTTTTCCCTTTTTTTTTCTTCAAAACTTTTACTGAGGTTATATATTAAGTTGACACCTCGGCTCAAACCCATTTTCGCCCTATCTTCTAAGATAGATTCTGACTCTCTTTGATTGCACCGATCTGACTCTCCTCAATAAAAAGTAAAATGGCGCCCATGTGCACAATGGTCCGTGAATTTCCTTTCCCCCATCTCCATGATGAGGAATCAAATTGTCAGCAAAGGGGGACTCTCCGGTTTTTTTTTCCCCTTTTTACTTTTTAAAATAAGAAATAACTGATCGATTTCGACCTTGTTTTATTTATTCAAAATGTAAATCGATTTATCGGGCTGATAATTTTTATAAAAGGCATCTATAAAATTCATTTTGCTTCTACCTCTTCTCATTTATATGAAATGAGACACATCGCATTCCCGCGAGTTTTATTTTTTTATTTTTTTATTTTTTGGATTGCGTGACGTTTAATCAATAAAATAAAGTAATTACAGAGCTACCGGTGATTCTCTTCCTTGTTTTATATTTTTTTTAAACACTGGCCATCTGTTTATGAAGGGAACTCGCACAGATCGAAATATTACATTCAATTTTTAATGTGTAATCATTCGTAATCGAGTTTTAGAAAGAAAAAAAGATGAAATTGAAAAAGAAAAATTATTGTAAGGCTAAAAAAAAAAAAAAAAAAAATATGAAGGAACGAAATCTTGCCTTGAAACCAAACACGTTTCTCCACTTTTCATACTTCAATTATTCATTAAGCTTTGTCGATAGAAATTTCTTTTTGACACATCAAGCTTGGAACGAAAGAAATTTTTATTACATCATTAATAGTATATCAATTTCATTTCGGAATTTACACTTTTCAATATTAAGCGCGTGCTGCAGCTGGTCGTGTAGACTTCTACTTTGCTTCTTTCTAAGCATCCAGTGCCACAAGCTGCAGTAAACTCCAGCTGTCAGCACAAAACTCTATTACATTAACATTGCAGAGGAAGGCAGACTACAATCTTCTTTTTCTCTTGCTTTAGCTTTTCCATTATTATATGCTAGTATTGAATTTGGCTTTGCACCATCTTTTTGCATCTCTCTAAACTTCACCCCATTTTTCTTTCTGTGTCAAGGTAGGGTCATAAATGTCCGTCTAAAGCCTTCCTCTGAGAAGAACGGCACGAACTACAAAGTATTTTGGTTTTGCAAAACCATATTTTATACAAAATAAAATAATAGAAATAAAATAGTTCCAGGTATGTGCTGTGGATGCCACAAAACGTGTACAGTATAATAAGTTTACCCAAACAAAAATAAAAGTGTAAAAACACCAATTTTACAACTATTGTTAAGAGCATAAATTTCCATTACTAGTACTTTTTAATAAAGTTGCACTTTTGAACAAGTATTTACCGTATGTACGACAAACTTTTCACTATTAATTTCTATATTTCTAAGTGTGCAGGGATACAAATTTTTAATCTTAATTGATACTAAGCGAAGATATTTTAAACTCACATATGTGCATCATACATGAAACACATCTCCAAATTCAGATTCAAAAAAAATAATAATTGGTATTGGTAAAAATATGGTACAGTACTTCTGAATTTCGAGTAGTATTTATATAAAGTCGCACTATTCCTTAAGGAAATGAGATTATAATTAACAAGTTCCTGTAGTATAAGTGTTACCGTAAATAAAACAAAAGAAGTTGAATTTACTGTTTTATAATGTTGTACCTCATTTATCATTAGTACGTATTTAAATAAATATTAGTTAGTAACAAAATTTGAAGAACGGTAGTGGAGTTTGTGAATTATTAAAAGTAGTAAAGAGAATCTATAGGGAGCCAACGCTTTATCATAAATTATGAATTTTCTTCTAAGTTGAAATTATTGTCGTCTAATTATTTCTGCTTTCTACTTGTTAGGATTCTGATTGATCAAATTTTTTTCCCCGTTAATTTTTTAACGGCGAAAAGAAATTGAAAATTAATTTTCTTTGATCTAGGAAAGGATTACTTCCCTCTCTTAATTAATCATCATTTAAAAGTTTAAAAATATGTTTGGTGCTGAACATCAGTCTTATTTGCCACGTTTTTAAATTTGCATAATTAAGAGTAAATTACTTTCGAATTCAGACTTTAGCTGTGTACTAATCAAAAAGGAAATTTAATATAAGAATCTTTATTGCCTTGTTTTTATTTAATTTTTTAATTTTCAAATAAAAGAAGGCTAAAGTTCTTCACGGTACTTGATATGTTTATATTCAAACAAATCGGTTAATTACGAACATAACATTTCTCAGATGTTACTCTTTAATCTTTCTTTATACCATTTCATAAAAATTTTTAATATCATTTTTAATACAACAACATTTGCCTGGGTGCCAATTTATTTGCTGGCTTTTATGGCATGCCACTATACACACGCGTGCTCTCCGGGGTGCCCAATTAAATTCACTTAATTCTCAAACACTTTTTTCTATTTTTTTTTTTTTTTTACAGCAATAGTGCATGGGTTTCCGTGAAATACGAACAGTGGCATTAATATAAAGAACCTGCAATGTTTTATGGTCAGATGAGGTTTGCAGATTGGTATTCTAGCACGAGAAACTTAGTCAATAATTTGGAAGACGAAGACACGAGAGTCCGAATGTGAAGAAAACAAATAATGGGAAAACAAACTCAGCAGGAACTAATGAAGCCAGAGGCAGAATGTGGAAACAACATTTTTTTTTTCAACTCCGTCCAACAAGCAGACATTACCCGCAGAGAGAAGCAATTAAGTGGCGCCGAGTGCACAAAGCGATGACTTTTTGGCGCCAATTTGTTTTAAAGTATTCAAAGGATTGGATAAAAGGTGGAAAGGACGTACGTCTTGGTTGGGTATAAAAGTTGTATGAACGACATATATTGCCGTCACCTGCTTAAAGCGAGTGTGTGGATGTGAAGGTGTGCAATTTTCTGTAGCCGCTGTCCCACGCATGGCTTCACACGTGCAGAGTATTGGAAGATCTCCCGCCTTCCTCTCACACTTCCAACCTACACAGGGTTCCATTTACGAGAGCGTCACGCAAGATCTTTCCTATTTTCCCTTGATCGGATGTCAAGAAACATCATCCTCAAGTATGGTCACAAGGGCTGTTCATCGTTTTGCAGCAACACAAAAGCACCGTGCGCGTGAACAAAATAGTTTGCAGATCAAAGTGGCTGAAACTCAGTGTGGAATGTCACGGAATATCACGTGCCAAGCGAACGTTTTCCAGTCTTCGACATTTATGGAGACAAACGAATTGACATTAAGAACTTTGTCTGTAAATGCGGCAAGTTTCCACACCAGATATAATGGATAAAAAATGTGAAGTGCAGAGAAAATTAAACCGATCGTAAAAAAGTTGGTTCAGCTTTTTTTTTTTTCTGCTTTTATTTGTTTACGCCAATTGGTTTTAGGAATTTTTTTTTCATTTATACTTTTTTTTTCTCAACAAAGAAATAAAATGAGAAATCGGAAAGAGCGAAAGGTGGTTGGCATTTTGTAATTGCATCAGTTTTTAGGAAACACAATAGTGGAGAAACCAAAGTTGGCCCGTATATGAGTCTTGATATTTGTAATAACTTTTAGCGCAGGGACTTATATCTGCAGTTTTGGTGGCAGCCCGCTCGGAAATGCTGGTTGTAAATTTCAATTTAGTGCCTGTGCCGGTGGGTGCAGTGATTTGTGAGAAACTGGGTGACATCCGAATCTTTTTCTTCGTTTCCCTCAACGCTTATCTGCGTGCAAAAACCGAAAAAAGATGTCACTCTGTCGTTACAGACGCACACAGTGATCCCGAAAATGAAAAGCTGGATAAAAATTGCATGTGAGGGAAAAAACAATTCCTTTTCTGCTCGTTTTTAATACGATCCATACAAATTTTTTAAAGACAAAAAAAAAATAATAAGATGGGATTTAATTTCACTTTTTAAATAAGTTTTGTCTGAAATGATTCTTTTTCTCCATTTTAATTTAAAACCCTTATTCCACTTTTTATTTCGTGTAAGCTTGTACGAAATCAATTTACAACTATAATGGCTTTGGTTATTGAATAAATTTGCGCGATGGAATACATCAAAGAGGTAGAGCAGCACCGATGGCATAAAATTGCGTTTTCATCATTTCGGCACGACCTCTCGGTTCAATTTCCGTTAATTTCTTGAATGATCTATCATTATTACAACCACAAGAGAGCTTACGTGTGTAATTAGAGAAACAAGAATCCAATCAAGCGTGTGAATATTGACAGAAAGAATCTCCTTAAGTGAATAAATCCAGCATTGTAAAGTAAATTTGCACTCGGCAAAATTAATGGTAGCCTCATATCTTAAACGCAGCACATGTCGTTTGCCAAACACTGATTGGCTAAACCCTTCTGAGCCAAAAATGGGTAAGAAGCAAAGCGGCTGAAAAGCAAATGAGACTTGTGTTTGCTCAAGAGATTCCCGCTTTGCTCTCGTGTTGTGCTGGCGAGCCACAGCACAGGCGGTCAATTGTAAGTAGTTACAACACAACCAAACAAGAATTTGTAACTCTTAACGATTGTAAATGGCACAAAACACTACCACACATTATAAACGACAGAGATAAATGAAGCTTTAGTTCAACTTTAAACAAGGTACAGTATACGCGCAGGTAAAAACTGAGCAAACAACGACTTGAAGCAGGCCTATTATAACGGTGTGAGTAATTTGAATAGAGCAAAAAAACAGCAACGTGTAATGGATCGAATCAGCAACCAGTTGCATCTGATAGTCGCTGACAAAATCGACCGTCCCTTGTTTCATTTTTTTTTGTTCTCTTCCTTTGTTTTTTATATTATTTTTTTTATACTCGTACAATTTATCGACTACGTCGCACAATAACCTTTGTTTCAATACTGGTTATTCATATGGGTTAAAGTTAAACACAAAGAATAATATATTTGTACATGAGGAAATAAATAAAACAGTAATAACGACAACAGATGAAAGGATGGGTGAAGGTATAAAGAAAACATAAATAAAAAGAAAAGAAAACTATTTAAGAAAATAAGAAAAGAGTACCCATAATTCAATTGGTCCAACCCAAACTACTGCAGTCATCAGCAGAGTAGCTACAACGACAACAGGATGCGCCAACGATTTTGTCGAACGGAAACGGGTAGAATTAAGGTGTGAACAAGAGACAACTGACCTGTATGTATTGACGACAGACTAGCAACAAAGACCACGAGGCTGGCGATCCAGCGCAGGCCCACCCACATTTGTGGCGGCCACGATGACGCCAATTGCACACTCAAACGGGCCGAGCAACGAGGTCCGATCTCCGCCCGCCAGCAGCCCTCATGCCGGCGGCCGGTGCTAGCTGCACGGGGAGGGCAATCGGAGCACCCTTAGCCCTCGTGCCGGCCGACACATATTTTATAAGTGTCCCGTGATGAGGTGGCGATGGAGGGCACCGAGAAGAGCACTGGGAATGGTACTCCTCGAGCTTCAATCTTTCCTCTGACGCGGTCTCTGTATCCCGCGTGCCTAGCAGAGCAGCTGATCGATCGAGAGCTGCCATTGTGCGTCGCAGGGAAGGTGGCCGTGATGGCGAGGGGAAATTAGCTCTGATGAGCTTTGAATGGGTTTATGTGAATTATGTCCAGTCGTTTCGATAAGAAACATGTGGAGATAATAAAGCTCGCAATTATTCGCCGAGGAAAAAGTTGCAATGTATGCACTCGACTCGAAGACGAGTGTTTGCACGCAGGTAAACCCTGTAATGAAAGTCGAGCCATCCTATTTCGAATTGATTTTTAGATGGCCCAAAACAGCTGATAGGACGGGCGTCGGTGTTCAATTTATTTTGAGATCAGTGGGTAAACGGATTCAGTGATGGAGTAGGTGAAAAGATTTTTCTTCGCCCCCTTCTCCCTGTTTTTGTTATTTTTTCCTGCGTTTTTTTTTTATTTCTTTAGCAATCATGTAAAGTAGCAACCAGTGGAAGGGAAAAAATGGCAACACAAACTCGTGCGTACTAGCCACTTGTAAGAAATGACAGTTTGATGAAACGAATGAAGTCGGAAGGGGAAATACGAGAGCAATAAATTGAAAACGTTTTTAATTTACTATTGATGTGGAAATTTGTGCACTTGAGTATAGTCGTTGACTTGGTTTGGCCTCTTATTGAATTTCATTTTGTTTAAAGTTGTGCCACGAGGATTGAACCCTACAATCCTGATATTCAATCACTGTCATCGCCAGAACTACCCGTTTTAAGGCGCTTTAACCTGTTTACAACGGATGATAGGCCTATCAACCTCCATTTACCTTGACGTTTTGAACGAGATTTCGTGCTCATCATTTCGTAGCCAATGGGAAGATATGATGAAGGCAAAAAAAGTGTGAAAAATATGTTACAGAAAAGTTGCGCAAAGTAAAAGAAAAAAGAATAAAAGATGGGATGCGCTTTTTCACTTTTTTTTTTTTTTTGTGAAATCTTTATTTTTTATTTCACTTTTTATATTATAATTGATTAAGTTGTAAAAGGGAAAGAGCAAAGAAAGAGTGTTGAGTGATTGGAAGAGTTAGGTCTTTTGTTTGAGTTGAAGAAACAAAAGACAAATGCATTCATCACAGAAACCCTAGGGACACTAATGATATCTGAAACAAATGGCGAGAAAAGAAACTAATTTACTCCAAGTCTACTCTGTCGCCTTATCTTAAGCTACCGTTTAGCTTCACACTACAGTCTAGATAAAGAGAGTTTAATAGGTGCTTTCCGCTCACTGGGCGGAAAGTGAACTACAATTATCAATTTTGTAACTAGGTGTCGCCACGTTTCTAATCTGCAACTATCTGATACAAAAAAGATGCAAATATTTTATCTGAGCCTGGAATTTTATCTGTATTTTGCTTTTATAAAGTAGTAAACAACAAAATTTTTAGTATGCTAGTTTAAATATTAATTTCTTTTGTATTTGTTATTCCGTTTCCAAGCTGAAACTCTGCATGAATCATGAAATGATGTAATTCTGTCTAATGCATTTGGTTTTTCCTCTAACTCAGCCAATTCTGGCGTCTATTTATAATAGATGCCTCAACTGGAATTTGATGTACATTTTCTTCACACTGCACTGGAGTAAGTGCGTGGAAATGAATAAGAAATATCTTCCACCCGTCAAACAACTTGACAATGTTGTTTGTTTTGTCACATGACTGGACAAGGATTACAAAAACTCACTTACAACCTACAGGATTGAGTGGCAAAAAATATTTATTCTACCGTTTATTATTTTCTCAAATTTTAATTTTTAATCGGTGGATTTCTTTAATAAATAAAATTAACTTAAAAATTTCATGGTCAGACACTGCAGAGCAGTGACCTAATTCAAAATCCCATCATAATAGTACACAATCCAGCCACGGGGAGCGCTCCATGTACTCGGGACAAAAACTTGTTGCGGAACGCAGTTGAACAAACAAGAAGTGTCTTTGCTCCGTAAAGATTTCGAATTCCACAAGGATTAACCCACTCCATTAATCGATAATGACTCACCCCGACAACTAGAAGTATATACATTATCACATTTTTATAAATCGGGAACAAATTTAGAACAAATTGTTAAGGTATGTAAAGTTTAGACACATGCTACTAATACCTCTAATACTTGCATAATGTTTTAAGGTGCTGGTTTCTGATTGGTACAATCGATGTAAACAAAACACGTAAAAAATTACATATAAAGTTTTATTTTCTCTCGAGGTTTTTAAATCTCGGGATTAGGTCGAGTTCATTAAGGAATTCGGGAGTGCGAAGATTGAATTTGAGCCCTAGTTGAACTCGCCATTTCCCATCCCCCATTGCGACTGAGTCAAGCGATCAAATTAGCGTAATTCGACAATCTTCGCTAATTAATCAAAACCATTCGCAATACATCAGCTTTAACTTTTTTCTCTGAGCTTCTCATCCCTTCAAGTGCTGTAAAAAAACAGCACCTAATTTAACTTTTTAATTCCCGCAAGTTCAGCAACTTGTAAATTAATTAAAAATGTGATTATGAAGCAAAAATTAGTTTAATTTTCTCGTCTTTGTGTGTTTACTTCCCGGGTTCGTTGATTAGCAATTGTTTTGGGTGAGGTCACACAGTGACCTCCTCACCTCTGGTGTCATGGCAACGAATGAGACGCCTAGCGCCACTTTACTATTTCTTGGCCGAATGGCCTTGATGTAGAAATAGCTTTGGGCAATGGCTTTTACAGCGCCTGAGTTTGGTTAAAGAGGTATGGATTCTTTCCTTCCTTTCCTTTACTAACAAATTGTACGAAGGAGGAAGTCGTTGGTCATGCGGGTCCGTCAGCTGGAAACTGGGGTTTGTTATTGTGTACTTAATAAGCTTAGTATTAATACTTTTCATAGAAATAAATTTGGAGAAATGAAAACCACTTGTGTCTATAGTGAGTCAGACTCACATCCAATCGTTTTACTACTTAAAATTAAATTAGTTAGCGATTCATTTGATCGTATGACGACAGTTGTGACAGTTTGAATATCAAATTTTCAAATTATCGAATCGCTAACTGAAACAGACATCGCGTGATGAAAAAATTAGAATTTAATATGAGTAAAGAAAAAAATTCTTAAAAATTGTTAAATCCTATTGTAGAATCAATGAAAAGGGGAAAATGATTCATTTTTTTTTATTCAACGGAAGTCGGATATCGGAAATTGACGGCAATGAACTAATTAAAATGACGTAACAACATGACGTGCATTGTTTGAAAGCGAGATTGAAACAATTGGATTTTTTTCTCGCCTTAAATTTACCCCAATAATCAATTTTAAGTAGCCAAAAATAAAACAGTTGCCATAGTGCTACCTGGGATTGGGTGTGGTGGATTATTGTTTAAACAAGAGAATAGGAAGGATAAGGTAAGGGGCAAAAACACTTTTCTTGTAATATACGATATTTTTTAAGACTTTAGTTTATGTTTTTATTATATTTTCTTTTAGCCGTATAGTTTTATTGCTTGGTTTAAGGTGACAAAAAGGTGCGGTGGTTGTTATAGCAACGTCGCAAGAGCAACTCGTTATGGATTTTGGAGGTCAACGAGTGGGAGGAAACGGGTGGTTGATACCTACCTCGACTTCCTTCCGATTAACGAAATATCTTGCGAGATCAGTTGGACCCTAGATTTGGGTCACGAATTTGACCTCTAGACCTCTTCATACGTTGGGGAAAATGTGTGAAAAATGGGAAAATTCATCACCTAGTTTCTTGTGGCGGATTTTTCTGATTTATTAGACGGTTTTTAACCTATTTTTGTTATTTTTGTTTAATATGGGGGAATGACTGAAGATCCTGTTCGAGTTTGACGACACCTCGCCCTTCCCTTGCTGTTCCCAGATGACCCCACACTGAAACGAGGGGGAAAATGATCATAGTGAAGCGCGAATAAATGTTTTCTTCCTGTTGAAGTAATAAAAGAAGGAAGAAACTTGATCTTGAATTTAATTTGATTTCAATCTCGGTTTAAGGCTTCGAGTTTCCTCGTACATTTTTTCAAGTTCCTTCGATGGTATCCGTTTCTGTTTTGTTAAAACCGAAGATTTAACACCTTGCTTTAACTCATTTATTTATTACTTTTTTTTCGATCTCTATTTTAAAGGATATCACATGCTCATTCCGTATCAATCCCACACTTGTACACGAACACGAGCGTCATTTCCCGACTTGGGGCGATTATTACCAACATCCTGGGTAAACTAGAATGTGAGTTACTTTTGTGTGATTACAAACACGTTGAGAAAAACATCAATTTCAATTTGTGGTGTTTTAGCAGCAAAACAAGGATGACGCAGCAAGACACTATCTTAGTCGCCATGGTGATAGTCGTCATGGCCGCAGCGTCTGTGTCTCTGGAAGGATCCAATATCTGCACGAGGACAGAAACGTGAGCGCGGGTTTTTCATTATTTACCTTTTGTGTTTGTTTTATTTTACTTTGTTTTCTCTTCGGCGTTACTTTATTTATTTGTCGTAAAATGTTTTTTCGAGTTCCGATATTGAAGGATCAATTTTTACGGATGTATAATTGAACTGACTTGACAATCACTAATGTCACATAGAGTCACTGAACCGAAACGAGCGGGGAAATTCAGCAGATGATGCTGGACTTAGTGATAGCAAGACCCAGGGTAGAGATGAATGAAAGTAATGATGATAATGTCTACTTACTTGCTAACTAATTGCACTCATGGGCTCAGCGCCATAAGGATAATTGAATGGCCAGCAGGATACAGTTGTGATTCACTCAACTAACTTATATAAAAAAATTGCTTTTATATTTTTCTGCGATTTTCAAACAGATAATAAAATCCGTGTCGTTTCGGTTCACATCAATGAACAACAATTTCTAAATTCAAACTTTTTCTTATTAAATTTTTGCTAAATAAAATAGAAATATGAAATATGAATATGAAATGTGAAATATGTTTCATATTTTAAAGGGTAATGGGGCTGTTAAGGTTTTATGGCTAAACAACATTCTTTTATGATATTTATAGAGTTTACGAACCCACAAAAGAAGCTTATATGAAACCATATCAAGTTAGGACTTATACTTGGTGTTTGGCCATTCCACCGCGTTGTTCTCGATACAAGTGAGTGATGATGAGACAACCTTGACCGACCGACCCCACTCACACTCCCACTTATTACAAATTTATTTATTTATGTATTTATTAGAGTTGCTTACACGACTGCTTATCGCGTAGTAAACAAACCGAAAAACAAAACTGTCGAGACCTGCTGTAAAGGTTACGCAGAAACAAGCACCGGACAATGTACCGGTCAGTATATAATTAAGCCGTTGTCACATTATTTGTCTGCTAATTGACGATCATTGCATCTGTTTAATTTTTCAGCAATTTGCTCACAAACTTGCATCCACGGTGTGTGTTCTGCTCCTGACAAATGCAAATGTCACGCTGGTTACGGTGGACCGACGTGCAGCGTTTGTAAGTGGCTTTCAATTATCTTCTGTTTATCTAGAAATGAGATTCGATTTTCCTTAATGCGCTTGTAATTAGACGTTAAGTTTTTGAAAACTTCCTGCCTGCAATAATTCATTTGTTTTGATGCCACTTCCTTTTTTGTCTAACTTAATTATTGCAGCTTGTCCAGATGGGAAATGGGGCCCTGGATGCGATCAGCATTGTCCGTGTAAGAACGGCGCTAAATGTGATCCTTTCGACGGTCATTGTACGTGTTCTCCTGGTAAATATCATCTTCTATTTTCATTTTTTTTTTTTTTGTAGTTATTTATCTCTTGTAAATTATATTTTTAAAAATTTGTTGTTTATGTTTTTAAGGATGGAGAGGACAAAAATGCACGGAACCTTGTCCTGATGGTTACTATGGTGACAGTTGTAGAGAAAAGTGCAGATGCAAAAATAATGGAATTTGTAATCACATTAGTGGAGCGTGCAAATGTGCGCCTGGATTCAAAGGCCCATTGTAAGTTGTTGTTGTTCTTATTTTAATAAGTCGGCGAATATTTATTTATTCATAAAAATACTTTGTTTTAGGTGTGGAGAACACTGTCCAGAAGGAACACACGGAGACGAGTGTAAATCGAAATGTGCGTGTCAAAACGGCGGTACGTGCGATCACGTATCGGGCATCTGTTTCTGCCCCCCTGGTTGGACGGTGAGATAAAACATGCATTATTGAATTTGCACTCGTGTTTCACGTTTTATTAATGTAACAGGGTGATGTATGTGCAAATCCATGTCCAACAGGAACTTATGGTGATAACTGCACTAAAGTTTGCAACTGTTACAATAGCGCTCATTGTCATCATATCAGTGGCGAGTGCATGTGTCAATCTGGTTATCGTGGAGATAAAGTAAGAGCTATTTTCAGTTTGTTAATTGATTAAATAATATTTTTTTTAAAGATATTAATTTGATTTATTCTAGTGCCAAGAAATTTGTCCACCAGGTACATACGGCGCTAATTGTTTTGGTGTTTGCAACTGCAGTCATCACGGAAGTTGCTCACCTGTTAATGGTGCCTGTACGTGCGATGAAGGTTTTGTTGGTGACCAATGTCAAAACAGAGGTAGGGGTTTTAAAGAAATATAAATTTCAGTTTTTAAATTTATAAATTTTATAAAATTCAGCATGTCCTGACTGTCTGTACGGGCCACCACAATGCGATAAAATATGCGCATGTGTCACGGAAAACACCGTTTCGTAAGTGATCGATAGTTTTAATTAATTGATTTCAATTGATCAATAAATTTCCATTGCAGTTGCCATCCAAAGACTGGACAATGCGAGTGCAAAGCTGGCTGGAATGGGAATATTTGTGCAAGACCTTGTCCGATTTATACATTTGGTTACAAGTGTCACGCAACCTGCGACTGTCAAAATGGAGCCTATTGCAACCCGATTAACGGATCCTGCGAATGTACCCCGGGCTATCTCGGTGAAAAATGTGCACTGAGATGCCCTATTGGTAAATATGGTCATAAGTGTCAACAAACGTGCTTTTGTCAAAACAATGCATCGTGCTCCCACGAAGAAGGCAGATGTACATGTCAACCAGGTACAGTTTGATACTCTTAAAAAATAATTAAAAAAAAAAAAATTAATTTGCATTTATTTTACTAAGGATGGCAAGGAATGGCTTGCGATATTCCCTGCTTCAAGGGCCAGTATGGGAAAGATTGCAAACAATTGTGCAAGTGCCTTAATGGTGGTGCATGTCATCATTTAACTGGTCAATGCACCTGTGCTCCTGGATACACCGGTGACCATTGTGAAAAAGCGTGCGAACCTAAAACGTTCGGTATGAGTTGCAATCAGCAGTGTTCGTGCGATTGGACTAACGCTGTATCCTGCGATTCCATTACCGGTTCTTGTAACTGCAAAGCTGGATGGAAAGGTCATTATCAGGAAGTTGTTATTGTTGGAAAATGAAATTGAAGATTTCAATCTTTTTCCTTTAAAAACAGGTGTTAAATGTGAAACGCAATGCGATCAAGGTTTCTATGGAGCAGATTGTAAACGCGAATGCAATTGCAAGAATGATGCGTCATGCGATTCTGAAACGGGTAAATGCACTTGTAGAAATGGATGGACTACCTCAACATGCGAACAAAGTAAATAATGAAAAGTGAAATCATGTTTCATTTTTTAATTTATTTAAATTTAATTTTTTTTTTTTTTTGAAGAATGTCCTCCTGGAACTTATGGCCAAGACTGTGCAGAGAAGTGTGCTAACTGTCCCAATTCCAATGGATTTTGCCACCACGTAACTGGACATTGTATTTGCGAGCCTGGTTTTACAGGACTGAACTGTGACGAAGCATGTCCGAAAGATACGTGGGGTTTGAATTGCGTTAATCATTGCTATTGTAAATCTGGAGGTGAATGCAATCCAAGAACAGGGGAATGTCTGTGTCTTCCAGGATGGACTGGCAGTGACTGCAGTCATCGTAAGACTGGATTTAATATAATTCAATATTTGAAATCACTTCAAATGTTTCGTGTTTTATAGCTTGTCCGAATGGTTACTTTGGAATGAAGTGCTCCCAAAAATGCAAATGCACGAATGGTGGCCACTGCCGAACGTCCGACGGTGAATGTCGCTGTCCTCCGGGTTGGCTCGGACCGCAGTGCACAGAAGGTATTATTAATTGGTGGTTTGGTCTTGTTTCCTAATAAAATTCCCCGCGTCTCATTCGTAGTGTGCCCTGAGGGACTTTATGGTGATCATTGCATGACAGCTTGCGAGTGCAAAAACGATGACTTCGTTTGTCATCCGACTATGGGTTGCATTAACAAATACGCAATCAAGGGACAGCAGTGTGTTTCTGACTGTAAGCTAAACTTAATGCACATCCTTTTAACAATTTCTGCAAACGATATTAACGAAAATGTTTGACGTCATTATTTTAATATTTTTTCTTTTTAGCTGTGATGGACAACAGCATAGATATTTTGGGCGCCGAACAAAGTCATCACTTGGAAACAGTTTCAGAATCGAATTCAGCTATCACATCCATGATTATCGGTTTCATCGTTGCTATTATTATTTTAGTGTGTGCCGTTCTGGGCATAATATTCTTGCTGCGAAGAAATAGGCGGTTGAAAGAGGAACTGGCTTATGTACAGTAAGTCACTAAATGAGTATAGGAGTTAAAAAAAATTGTAAATAACGAGGAATTTTTGTTTTAGTTACGTAGCTGAACCTCGAGATAGCGTAGGTAAGTGTTAAAAAAATTTTCGCTTTCATTATTTGAGCAACTGTTAATTTTTCATGTTAATTTTCCAGATAACACTCATTTTGATAACTTAATTTACACCTACAACTCGACGTCGCAGACAAACGTGCCTTTAAACAACGTCTACCCCAACACGAATGTCAAACAAATACATAATAAAATTAGTAGCCCAAATTTAAAAAATACAGAAAAAGCCAAATTAGCCCAGTTTGAAGATGCTGGAGATAGCGAAAGAGGTAACTATTCACCTTTATCTTTGCTTTTTTAACATTTCTACCTAATGCAATAACAAGCTAGGCTAAAGATTAATTTCTAGTATTAAGGTTTAATGAGGTTCTCGTTTTTCTGTCAGTTTCTGATGCATCAAAAGCTATCTATGCAAATATAGAGGGTATCGATAATGTAGCATGTAAATCATCTGGTGAGGGTGATGATGATGGTGAGTGGTAACAGAAATTCTTAGGGCTAATGGCTAAATACTAGACTAAATGTTTTTATTTTATAATGATTGGTTGTTGTTAATAATTGTTATTGAATTTTTTATTATTTTAATTTGAGTAATTTTTTAAAAATCTAGGAGCAGTAGGAGGGTCGCTATACGATGAACCAAAGCAAACGAGTAAATTTCAGGAAGTCGAAAGAAATCCTAATTTATATCACAGTATAGAAGAATTGAAAGTTCCGGAAAAGAAAGACACTGAGCATTTGTACGACGAAGTAAAAGCGAAGAAAAATGAAGGCAAGTTATTACAGAAAAATTCACAGATCAGTTAAGGTTTAAGTAGAAATTTTTTATTTATTTAGGTTTTGAGAAAGAACCATATGATCATCTTCAACACCAAAGGCCTGGATCCGAAATGAAACCTCATTATCATAGAATGGATAGTTCGAAATCATCATCAAAGTCTCCTCGAAATAAACACAATTAATTCATATCAAAGATCTATTTTTTTAAATATAGGATTTTACTAGGAATTATTTTTATCAATTCGTGAAAGCGTTACACTGAATTTTGATAGATCTTTTAATTGAAAAATGTTATTCCATCTGTTTTGTTAAGTACATTTTTCATGAATTATTTTGAATTTTGATGTCACAATGTTGAGCTTTATACTTATGGCACCTTTTTTAAACTTTGTTTTTTTTTTTTTTTACTCTGAACTTGGGACCAATGAAATTTACAGATAATTCAGATTTGTATATATGTAGTGAATAAGTTTAATTGAGTAAAAATGAAATGTATTAAATTCCTAAACAGTAAATTTATTTTACTGTCATAATTTAAGTATTGGTATGTTGCCGATTTCGAACAGTGAATAAAATGTTTCTTATAACATTTTGTATTAAAATAATCGAAATAAAAGTTGGCAGTAGCATTTTTTTTTTTTTTGGTTTTGTTTTTATTCCCCCTTTTTGTATTTTTTTTTTAAATTAATTTTAATTGCGTTTGCCTAAAAGCAATATGCGGGTTGAGAATTTGCCCAGAAGGCTACGGGGCAAATTTAAATTAAATCTGTAGCAGTTCACGAAAATCACGCTAGTGTTGGTGCAAAGAGTACCGTAAGTAAAAGACACAAGGTTTGTAAATTGTAAAAAAAAAAAAAAAAAAATCCACTTACTGCAAGTAGAATTTGAATTTATCGTTTATTTCGTCCAAGTTGTGACGTTTTGCATAAAGTAGTGCAAAGGAATTAAGAACAGAATTTGACACAGTCGAAAACTTTATGTAACTTTCCGAGTAAATACCAGTGTGCATTGCATTGCACTTGTCACATGACCAGTTCCCCTCTAAAAGGGTTATAACGAATATTTAATTGTAACTTTGTAAAATAACACTGGTTGAGAAAAACCGAAACCATTGTTCTCATGAAAGTCGCTTAATTTTTTTTAATTTTTTTTTTGTTGTTTGGCACTTGTTTTGATAAAACCACTGTATATAGCGGTTCGTAAGTAAATTTTATTTATTTCCATTAATTACTATACTCTATACTACGTGTATTTGCTTTATTTTCAAAGTTTTCAATTACTGTATCAATGTATCATGAATCTCGATATCAAGCAAGAATATTTGGAAAATGATGATTGCCTTTACGCACACGGTAATAATAATAATATTATCGGTAAAATTTCAAGTGATAAAGTCTATCTTTGCAGGTGGGTTCTTGGATATGTCACGTTTGACTGAAGGAACTCTCTTGGAAGAATTAAAAGTAAACGAAATTGCGTGAAATTTTTGTAAAACTGACAGTTCGAGTTCCTTTGTTTCGAATGGCCGCCATGATTTAAGTACCTGTAACCAAAAGTAAATAAACTAACCATTGACAGATTTCTGGTTAGTTTATTTACTTCTGTTTATACTTGCCAACAAAATGGCGAACCAATTCACTGTTGTGTTTTAAATTGCCAATTCTGACATATCATTTCGCGAAACGATTTTTCAATTTTGAATTCCTTCAAAACAATGCAACGAAATTAACCTTAAAATTATAACTTTTTATTTAATAGAGTCGCTTTTATTCTGAGAAATGCTCTAATTTGCTTTAAAAAAATTTCTTGGTGCTTTTGCTTTTCTTTCAGCCATGGACTAAAAATACTTTTCCTTCAGAGGACTCGTCTTACTTTAGCGGTGCTTCGAGCGGAGAAGATGAAAAACGAATCCTGCATGATATCGACATCGACAATGTCGATATAAACTCACTTCCCAGCATCAGTAATAACCAAACTTTGTACTTATTTTAAGCCCTCACGAGACATTTTACAGACAGACGTCGTTTAATGTCGGTTGATTGTTACTAAGATGATATTTGTTTGAATTTTGCTAAATTTTTAACAAATACCAATAATTAATTTTGTCGAGTATTTATTGAAGGTTTTGGCAATAAAAACATCGCAACGAACAGCCGTGAAAGTACTCCAAGGACTGTATCAGTATTAGGAGAAAATGAACCAGACGAAAGTGACATTTTGGAAGAAGTTAATTTTTTATTAGAAGAAAATAACCCAGAGGAAAGTGACATTTTGGAACAAGTAAAAAGTTTTTTGTATTAAATTTATTGTAAAGTCGTTTATTTTTCCTTGCATCATTAATAGTACGCTCATGTGTTGTCACCGGCGGCTTTAAAACAAAAAAACAGTTCTCTTAATTTTGCTGTACAAGTTTTAAAGAATCTTTTACCTGGGCACTTCCTTCTCGACGAAACGGAAAAAGTAAGGAAAATTAACGAAAATAAAATTTACAATAACAAATGTTTTGCAGGGAAGTATTTTCAACGGAGCTGCAGATTACATTGAAAGCCTCCGTGGTGAAATCAATTCCAGTTTGCGCCAATTGAAAGTAGATCAAGATGAATTTTGGAGTTATTTCGATATGAAAAGTGTTGATAGTGCAGAGTCGCCAAATGTCTCTATTAAACAAGGTACGGTAGTAATTATTTGTGAATCATGTCTACAAACTATAAAGTGTGTTGTGAGAAATAAATTTATTTTTGTTTCAGAGTCGATCCCTGATGTTAAGAGACCTCCAAATGCCTTTATTCGATTTTCAATAGAATTTCGGAAAATAGTTTCGAAAGGTTATCCTAACAGAAGTAATAGAGAGATTTCGCAAATGCTCGGCACAGTTTGGAGAAACATGAGCCCTGAAGAGAAAGAACCATTCACGTATAGTTGGCTGAAAATGTCTTATTTTTGTTAAAAATTAACTAAAATTATTCTTAACGACAGGAAAGATTTTTACGTTGACTTGGAAAAAATTCGTCATGAACATCCTGAATGGAATTATGCTGGAAAAAGACAAAGCAAATTTTATGTGGATCTCGGCGCCATTAAATCAGATCGACTACGACCGCGCAATCAGAAAGAGCCGTTAAATTACAAGACCATGGTATACATAAAATCCCCGTTTGAATGCATTATTTACAAAGTTTGTACTTATTTTATTAGCAATTCAGATCGAGTACTAGAAGTGCTGTGATGCAATCCAAAAGAAAGAAAAAGTTGCAACATTGGGCACAATGCGATTTCTGCAACAAATGGCGGAAATTACCCATTTCTCCCCCAAAAGATTTGCCAGCAAAATGGTAATCGAGTAAATGTTTAAAATGGAATTTCTAACAATGTAAGTACGCTTATTTTTTTATTTTTTTTATATAGGTTATGTTCCATGAATCCAGATCAAAGCAAAAATAGCTGCGAAATAGAGGAAGAAGATTGAACAATTTTATAATCATTTTATTTTCTACGTATTTACAATTTTTTTTTAAATTTAAATGAATGTTTAAACTTGTAATTTTTTTTACTTTGGTCCAGCAAAGGATTCTTCTTGTTTTTGTAACCGTAATAGCTTAGCACTCATTCTCATACCATGCCTTGATGCTCTAAATATTGAGTCAAGAAGAAATAGCATTACTTATTAATTATACTCATACTCATACTCATTATCATATTTCTTAATTCGTGTTTACTTGTGAGCTGTTCTTCCTCCCGTTTTTTCATAAATATTGTACGCTAAACTATAATAGTAAAACTATTAAACTTTTATGTTTATTAAAATAAAAATTATTTCGATATACTTTGAATGAGGACTGGCAACTTCGTTGCATTTGTCTTTAGATTCGATCACACAATTATCATCATTATTTGACGTGGTTTCTGCCTACATTGGAAGTGAAATTAAACTGTTAAAAGATTTAGTTAAATAATCCTTTGAGCAATTAACTTTTCTTACTTTAACAAACATTTTGTATGGACTTGGATTTATCTCCGATTTTCTTCGTTTACTTTTTTTATTATTTGTTGATTTGATTGACACACCATTCTATAAATGAAAAATGAATAAATAATCTTCAAAGTGCTACTAAAATTGCAAATTCTCACATCATTAGTTTCAACTACGAAGCTGCTAGCAGTCTGATCAAAAACTTGATGCCACCAAAAATATTTATATTCCAATCCGCTGTCGTGCCCCAACTAATAAAATAAATGCTCAAACATTAGGGATATATGAGGGGAAAATAAAGATTTAATTTAAACTCACTCCATGGTTGTCAAACTTTAATTTTGGTTTTATCGCTGAAGCTATACCGTTTTCGTTCTTTCCTAATCCTTTGCCTAATCAGAATCAATCGAATAAAATTTTTATAAAACTATTTACTTCTGTTAATACTTAAAAACGAACACTTACCTTCCTTCCAACCATACTTTAGTAACTGGGCACGTGCAAACTCGGACGTTGCTGCCATGACACCGGAAACCCCAAACCTGAAAACAGCTTAAAAACAACCAGCTCTGATCTGGAAGGAAAACTAAAATTATTTTGACAAATCGAAAACACGTAAACTTGAAACGATCAATTTACAAGCAAAATTAGTAATGCACAAAAGATTCTAAATTATAACACGTGTTTTGGTGGTGATTCTTCAAAATCAGCTGACAAGAGTGTTAACGATGGGAATCGTTCTTTGCTTAGGGACATTTTCGCACTTCCTATTCCTTCGATCATGCTGACTGTGAGAAACATGGTGGCCACTGTTTAAGTTTGTTTTATCACGTTTGGCTCCCTAAATTCAGAAAAACAAGTTCATAAAAAAAGAATAACGGGATAGCCTTAAATTTTATGTGGACAATGTTTGGGGTGAGCACCGTCCAAAATCAGGTTCGCATTCTCGAATTCAGACTTAAAGTTGCATTGGATAGAACGTGAACTTCAAATTTACAGTAGTTTCATTTCTTTTCTAAAATACAGGTTTTGTTACCATTAACGCACATAGCATCTGTTGTCACGAATATACGTGGATTCGTACCGACATCTACTCGGCAGCCCAGGATTTATAAGAAACCAAGAGTCGAAGTTAAATCAGTAGCAGCTGCGTGCTCAGAAAGTCTGACAGAGGTTTTTGAATAAGATTTTGACTTGTTTTAAGCGTCATTAATATTAGATTTGTTTTTCTTTTTATTTTTTTTAGGCCGCTGAAAATTGTACTGAGTTGGAAGTAAAATTACTAAAATCTGTTTTGAAAAATGATCCACACGTTCTTTGCCCTTACACATTGCTGGCACATGTAGAAAATACGAAACCACATGGGGCCCCAAGGAAATTTCATTTTTCTCATATTTCGGCAGAAACATTTTTTGAAAATATCAACGGCTTTCCTAGAGACATTTTATACCGTTCATTTACGCACGTGCCACTGGATACGTATTTATTAACACCGAAAAAGAAGTTCTTGTTCGCAAACATTTCTAATTTTGGTGAAGAAATATTTATTTATTCAAATTAAAATTGTGAATTTAACTAATTTTTTTTTTGTTTATTGATTGTGTTGTTAGATCAAAGACGGTATTTTAGAACTCGTCTAGGCACTGGTGGGTTAGGTCGTAAGTCGTACAGCGATTCTAGTCGGACTTTTATACAACGTTTGTTGGGATTTCGCATTGTACGTGATGGCAAAGAGAATCAGTTTGCTGAAGCTGAGAAGAATGATAAGTTGAAAGCGCTTTTATCAGACATCAATTTGACTAAGGATGAGCAACAAAAGATCAAGGTGAATGACCATGTTGAAACGAAGCTGAAGGTTATTTTTAGATAAGCTTTTTGAAAAAAAAGTAATTTGTTTCCTGATTTACTAAGCATTTCTTTTTTCTTTTTCAGGTAGCATTTGCTGAAGGCTATCTATCTTCCGACGGAAAAAGTCGACCAGGGACAAAATTGAGAATATTTAACGTATTTCGTGATTTAATGGGAATTGTGTTAATTATAGCAATTTTATTCACATTTATGGGCAAGTGTTTTTGACTACGATTCACACAAGTAATAAAAACTTAATTTAATATTTTTATTATAAACAGGAGGCTCATTCAGAGTGCAAATTGGTGGAACAAATGAAGTGCACCCAGAAGAAATTAATGTAACTTTTGGTGATGTTAAAGGTGTCGATGAAGCAAAACAAGAACTACTAGAAATTGTAGAATTTTTAAAAAATCCTGAAAAGTTTTCGGTTTTGGGAGGGAAATTGCCAAAAGGTAATTAAAAAATTAAAAAAAAATTTTTGTTTAATTCTAAAATATTTTTTTTAAATTGTAGGAGTTTTACTCGTTGGTCCTCCGGGAACAGGCAAAACCCTCTTAGCACGAGCAGTTGCGGGCGAAGCCGGTGTACCATTTTTTCACGCTGCAGGACCCGAATTTGACGAGATTCTTGTCGGTCAAGGAGCAAGACGTGTGAGAGATCTCTTTAGTGAGTTTTTTAAATCGAGAAATACAACTTTCATAATTATACACGGACTTTTTTATTATACAGGCACAGCGAAAGGTCGAGCACCATGCGTGGTGTTTATTGATGAAATAGATTCAGTTGGTGCCAAAAGGACGAATTCGGTTCTACACCCTTATGCGAATCAAACTATTAACCAACTTTTGGCCGAAATGGATGGGTAAATAAAAAAAATTTTGAAATTTTTTAAACAAATAAACTAAATACTTTTTATTTAGATTCAGACAAAATGAAGGCGTCATTGTATTAGGCGCTACAAATCGCAGGGAAGATTTAGACAAGTAATTTTTGAATTTTATTATTACGGTATTTTTTAGCATAAAATAATTTTTTTTTTTTTCTAAATTAATGTTTTTAGGGCGTTATTGCGTCCTGGCCGTTTTGATGTAGAAGTTCAAGTTCCACCCCCCGACCTTCAGGGCCGGAAAGAAATTTTGCAGTTATACTTAAGCAAAGTTAAAACTGGGCCAGATGTAGATGTGGAGGTATTGGCCCGAGGCACCACAGGATTCACTGGTGCTGACATTGAAAATTTGGTCAATCAAGCTGCTGTAAGAGCCGCCATCGAGGAAGCAACGATGGTTTCAATGAAATATTTAGAGAATTCAAGGGACAAAGTTTTAATGGGTGAGAAATCTTTGAATATAAATTTAATATATTTTTTTTAAATTATTTTATTTTTCTCAGGCCCTGAGCGTAGATCCAGAATCCCCGACGATGAAGCCAACACTATTACCGCATACCACGAAGGAGGCCATGCTTTAGTGGCTTACTATACCAAAGACGCACAGCCACTACACAAAGTGACCATTGTGCCAAGAGGGCCATCTCTCGGTCATGTAAGAACTCGAAAATTAACCTCGGAGAGCACTCTAAACTGTAACGTATGTTTCAGACGGCTTACATACCGGAGAAAGAGCGCTATCACGTGACGAAATCGCAAATGATGGCTACGCTCGATACATTAATGGGCGGCAGAGTTGCTGAAGAATTAATTTTTGGACCTGACAAAATTACATCGGGAGCCTCAAGTGATTTGAAACAAGCCACTGCACTTGCAATTAACATGGTGAAGGAATGGGGAATGTCTGAAAGGGTAATAAGTTTTTTTTTTTTTTTTTTTAATGTTTATAAAATTTATTTTTTCTTAACATTGATTGGATTTTCCAGGTTGGTGTTCGAACGTTCGAAGATAATCCAAATTCTCTAGTGGTAGTTAATGAAATAGGCGTGTCGACGACCGAGTCGATCGATGCGGAAATCAAACGTTTGCTTTCAGTAAGAGCTCGCATTTGGAAAATTGAGGAAATGTTAAAATTTATTTTGTTTGTTTGTGTTAAGGATTCGTACGAACGAGCGAAACAGATTCTCAAGATTCATTCCAGAGAACACAAGCTGTTAGCGGAAGCCCTTTTGAAATACGAAACTTTAGACGCTGAAGATATTAAGGCTATTTTAGGAAAAAAAGATAAAGACAGAAGAGAACTGCCGACACTAGGTCCGCTGAATGCACTTAAAAATTAATATTCATTAATCAGTTCGTTAATTTGTTGTGTATTATTTTATGCATAAAAAAAAATGGCTTCCCGTAAAAAACAGAAAAATTACATTTTGATATAAAAAATATTAATAAAAAATTAAAAAACATGGAAAAATAGAAAATCTTTGCCACCTAAAATTGAGATTTCATAAAATTAAATTTTAATTTATTCAACATTTCTCGGGTTTGCATTATTTCATCATGATTACAGAAAGAAAAACAAACCTGCATCAAATGTACACACGATAAATTCTACAATTCATTTCTACAACTTTCTAACATCTTATTTATAACCTAATCACAAAAATCATTTAATCCTATTTAAAACTATTTCCGGAAGGGCACATAAAGCTCGTTGCTCTATACAATTCTTTAATTTGCTAGCTAATTTTACAGCTTCTTTACTGTGTGTCTCAGCTAGGTACCGCGTTTGCTGTATACCATTACTCTGGTAAGAGTAAATAAATATTTAAAAAAATAAACATTGAATTTTTTTAATTTTTCTTTTTTAATTTTATACCTGCATGACAGCTTCTAAGGCCCGTTCTACATCTCCAGGTTTAGAAAATCGTCGCATTATCATTGCGTTCAGTTCTGGAAACTAAAATATAATGTTACATTAAGATTTTACTTTTACTTTTGACTCTATTTACTTTTTCACACGCAAAGAGAACGGGTGCTGTTGCTAAACCTAATCTTAAATCAACAGCTACGGGTTTTCCTAAAACTGCAGATGTCGATTCGAAATCTAAAACGTCATCTATAAGCTGGAAGGCAACACCGATATTTCTTCCGTATTCATACGCCAATTGCTGAAGCTCAGCATCAGCATTTCCAAGTATAGCGGTCTGAAACATGAAAATATTATTATTTTACCCCTAACTGCAATTTTTATCTCGCATTATTACCGCTTTGCAGCTGTGTGCGATTAAACTCGCAGTCTTTTTAAAGTTTTTATACAAATAATGAGTAAATCTATCATTTTCTCTTTCTTTGGCTCCCAATTGCATTAATTCGCCTTGTACTAAATCCATTAGCACCTTAAAAAAAATATATGAAAATTACTCAGGTATTTTTTTTTTATTCAGTTAAGTGTTTTACTTCTCCAAATAAGGCAGTGACATCATTATTCCTGATTTTTGAAACCATTTCCGCAGCTGATGCTAAAATATAATCGCCTCCTAATATTGCCTAAAAAAATCAGTATTACCGTAATGCACAATTTCTTCAGCCATTCATTTATTTCATACTTTCCGCTGACCCCACACGGTATTGATGCTCGCTTTTCCTCTTCGTGTATTCGAAATATCAATCACATCATCATGAACTAATGTTGCTGTGTGAATCATTTCACATATCAAAGCTATTTGGCGCTGAGTAGGAAGTAAATGACTGCAATTGAAGATAGATTTTTTATTTCAATTTAATTTTTTAAATTATTTCTGTACTTTTTGCATTGATTGACACTGGTATTCAATGCTCGTGCCATCAAAATTACTGTCGTAGGACGAATGAACTTGCCGTGACCATCGAAATAATATTCGGCAAGTGATTTTAATTCTGGCTGACGAGCATTTAATTCCTATAAAACCACTTATGTAACTTAGTTTGTAATGTATTTTATCATTATACCTTCCGTATATCCGGAATTAACGAGGCTAAATCATCTTTAGCCACGATAAAGGGGTCGGTCACGTCTTCGGTTGCAGACGAAGGTCGTTCGTAGTTTTCAGTTTGTCGCGTGGTCCATCGCACGGTTTGTGCACGATAAATGCTGCGAGACTTAATGTAAGTATTAAATACACGATTTTTGGCTGTTTGATGGGCAGTTAACTGCACTTGGCAAGTTTGTATCGAAAAATATTTTTTGAAAATAATGCTCGTTCGAAAATGCCGCAAATTTGGTCGAAGCGAGCAGATCAGCACCGCCAAGGAGGCGGCCATTTGCAAACTAAAGATAGCTCAGCAAATGTTCACGAATGTAAGTGGGACACATTTCTAGTGTTTTTAAGTGAAGATAAGCTGGGAAACAAATGGCGTTTTTGTAGGTCAGTAATGTAATTTAGTTATTACATCAGCACTAATTGATAACGGGGGTATTTTTGGATTGCCGGGTGGGAGGAGGAGCCTCCATGAAAGTCGTGTAAAACATTATGTAAGTTTTTGTCAATTTGATGATGTCAAGAAAAAACATTTAATTCACTTCGTAAACAAGAGTGCACTTGTTTTTACAGTAATATTTTTGAACAAAACTTATATAAAATCCATCATGACCTTGACTTAAATTTCTCTAGTTGTTTCTGCCCTCTATTGACGACGTGGAGAAATTAGAGTTTGAAATTACAGCAGATGCATAAACTTACTTGTTAGTTATTATTTATTAATTCTAGTTTTATATAGATGAAGTACGAATGAAAGTACAATGATAAAAGTGATTATATCTTGAGAATCAAGGGTATTACATATAATCCAAATAATGGACTTTGTAATTAAAAAAAATTGTTATTATCATCTTGGAGAATATTCATTCAAAGATACAATACTTCGAAAATTATTTGTTGATTAAGACTAAATTATTTAATTTATGAAATAACAAATTAACTTTATTAAAATGTAAACTTAAATTAATTAATAAATAAAAAATAAATAAATAACAAATATTTTTTTGTTTGTTTTGCAGGAAAGTTTCTCTGTCTTATCTTAGGTGTGTCAGCACATTTTAATCAGGAAAAAAGGTTTTAAATTTAAAGCCTATATAGATTTATAATCGAAGTGTAATGATTGCACTTAGAATTGGCAATTCACTACGAAGATTTGCTAATTCCCCACTACACCGTTACTCTTTGAAGTTGAATTTAATAGGAAACATGTCTGAATCTCGAGATATTGCAACCACTTCTACTGAAAATCAAAAAGGTAGATCTAAATCTGAATTTTCCAAGCCATCAAACAATTCTTTCATTTTGCGCTTTTTTTTATTTTTTTTATTTTTTATTTTTTATTTTTTTTTACAGAGTCTAGTGATTCTCCTTACAAGCCAGGTAGAAGTGAGCGTGTACAAATTCCCGACAATGAATGGAAGAAACATTTGGATGAAGATCAATTCTATGTTTGCAGAACAAAAGGAACAGAAATAGTACAAACTGCAAATAAAACTTACTGAAAAGATTAAATAAATTGAATAATTTTATTAGCCGTTTTCAGGCAAGTACACTGACAATAAGAAAACTGGCATATACAATTGTGCGTGCTGTGGAGCTATTCTTTTCACTTCAAAAACTAAATTTGATTCTGGATGTGGTTGGCCATCCTTTTACCAACCACATGATGTGAAAGGAGAAAACAATATCAAGGAAATGGAAGATTTGTCTCAAGGCAGGAAACGTACTGAAGTGTTGTGCAAACAAGTATAGTTGATTAATCCAGAAGAATAATTAGCATACTTACCGTACTTAAAAGATTATTCACGTTGATTTATTTTTTTTAGTGTGATGCTCATTTGGGTCATGTATTTCCTGATGGTCCGCCTCCCACTGGATTACGATATTGCATCAATAGTGTTTCTCTTTGCTTTGAAGCTAAGGATAAATTGTAAGCGCTAATTGAACTTGAAATTATTTTAGCAGTTTGCGTTGTGCAATTGGTTTATTTACTGTAACAATTGTTCAAATTCATTTATACAAGAAAATGGTTATATATTTTAAGTTGAATTGTTTAGATAAAAATAATAACAATAAATTTAGTGGGTATGATTAACTAATGTTTACTTACAAGTTAAGGTAATTTAATCTAAGAATTAGAATAGCTGAGACTAGAATGCTCAGTTCTATTCATCAATTAAGCAAAGCTAACATCAGACTTTTGTCAAGATTATAACTAAATCTGTTATTAATTTTAATTATGATTTAAGCAATTGTCATTTCTTGTACTGCAAAATTCTTAAAAATTGTAACCGCACATAGCTTTCCCTGCGTAGCACAAGAGCGGAAGTAACTTCTGACAAGTAATCAATTCTGTACAATAAATCAGTAAACCGCTCTTAAATAATCGTGTGATTTCACTTTTCATTAAGTTTCGTTTTGGTGGTTAAACCAAAAAAACCAGACGTAGAACGCTCCTACTGTGCAGCACGTTAAAAAAAAACGCATCGATCTTGAAACAATAATCTAGAATCTCTATTTTCTAGATTGTCGTTTTTAACTACATTCAATGCAGAAGTTACTTCTGATTCATTGCATATCATATAATCGCAGGAAAATTTGAGATTTTTAACACCTTATTTCTAGAAATTACTCGAATAGAAAAAGTCCATAAAGATGATAAAATCATACAAATTTTGTTACCTATGTATCAAAATTTTCTTGTTAATTGCAACAGTCTGCTGTAGGATTCAAACTACGGATTAAAAGGGGGAAAAAAATAAATGTGGCTAATTTCTCTGGTAGGCTGCCCTAAAAAGATTTTCTAGCTACAGCTCTAAGTACAAACTTAATGATTTGTGAACGAAATGAAATGTAAGCACACCAAAACTTGTGAACCTTTTCCGATTGTATACACTTACCATTTGGTCACTTTTTCATTTTTTGTTCACATCTATCATCTATCTAGATATTTTTCGATCAAATTTTTCGACTGTTCAAGAACTTTATTTCTTCAACAATTTTCCTAAGCTACACGATTTTGATTTTTGAATCAACATAAAAAAACATTTACAAATAAATTACTTCCATTAGCTTAGCTCGAAACATCGTGGGGTATGTACAAAAGCGTATAAATAAGGAACTTACAATTTATAAATACGTGCGTGAATTTCACAATAAAGTAAGTGTATAAATATCTAAAAATACAGTTAAAGACTCCATCAAAAACTAATGTCAATAACATTATTGTACACTCTCAGGCACTTCGGCACCAGCGACAATAAGAGTATGAATGAGTCCCTCTCTACGAGATCCACTGCTCACTGCTTTTATGTAAGCCCGTTCCTCGTTAATTTCAAAATTCATTTCAGTTCCATCATCAACAAACTCATCCTAAATACATTTTACAAACAAAATATAATATTTTAACCATTTTTAATTATAAAATTAGTTACTTACATTTGTTTCCATTTTCTGTCCGTTGACCCAAACGTCTAAAGTGTCTTTTTCTACATTAAAAAAAAACAACATTAATATTTATTAAATATTTTTGTAAATTATATACCGGTAATTATTTACCTAGAACAACTCGATATTGCTTGTTCTTCACAGTACACAACCAAGTACGCATGATTTTACTTTGATTTTCTGTAAATTTCTTGTAGCTTTTTCCGTTAACTTCCAAGCCATAAGCGTAATAAAACCCACTGGCAGTTTCGATGTAAATAATACATTTGGCTTTTCCGATTTCGAAAGTTTCTTGTCCTACTAATTTGAACATCCAATCTTTACGCACAATCTCCTGTTACAAATTTAAAAGTATAATTTTAAATGTCATAATTTATGTCATATTTAGTCTTACTTTTCCATCAACGCGGACCACTCGTTTACCAGAAAGAGTGCCATGTTCAAATTCGATTTTATGAACACCATCTCCAAGTGGTATCTCCCAAACAGCGCACAAATCGCCCATTTTTCAATTTAGTTAACTGCAAAAGTGAAAATTCTTACTAATTAATAGTTATAAAAGTATAAAAACGGAAGATAATTACCTAATTTTCGATTTATAGATTTTTTTCCAGCGCGAGACGGATGTTACATGCAGCGATGACAGAAAACAAGAAATGTAAACAAACGGGTAGAAAATAGCAACACGCTACTCCATTTTTGGTTGCTATGCCGACCACTTTTTGAGCGCAAACTAAAAGGTGGCATGCAAGGTTGAGGAAAGACGTAATTTGAAGGTTTTTGTCAAAATTCGCAATGAGAATGATTCGTTGTTCTCAGAAACGTTTTGCAAAAAACCACAAAAGTATTGAATTGATAGTTAATGCTACAATTTCCTTGAAAATGGCTAAACCACATTTAGCCGAAACGTCGAATCCAGTTCTTTTTAAGAACGAATCTCTTGTGGTGTGCACAGGCACTGAAAGAAAGTAAGAATTCAATTTCGAATTCATTTTTAATATTTAAATAAAATTCACAAATAAAAGCGTCAATAATTTAATAAGTTACAATACGATTGCAATTAAGGCGACATTAAGAAAAACATGAAGCTGCCTGTACTCTTCTTTTATCTTTAGATGCGAGTGGAGGCGAGTGGAGGTTTGATTACAGTTCGACTTGCGATCGTGTTAATTGTAGCATTTTCAGTCGTAGTTAGCCTTAGGATAGATTCGTTAGTATTCACTAAAATGTTATTGCGTCGTTTTCTATAGTTAAGGCACATTCTCCTTCTTCTACTACTTCTTCTGCTATTATTTCCTCTTCCTTTTCTTCAATTGTTACTCCTTCAGAATCGATCGCAAATTCTTTTATATCATTAATTACCTACTTAAAAATATATAAATAAAAGCTTACAGTTTCAGAACCACGTGTTTCAAGGCCAGTGAATGTTTTGTCAAACTGTTAAGCAAAATAAGAAAATAATTAAATTACTATTAAATTATTATTATTATGTTTTGGTGGTTTACTGTATTTTCACAATTTGCAAGGAGTGTTGGTGTTACTCATATTTGAAGTTGAAGTCCCAGGCTATTTCGACGAACAACAAACAAAATAAATGAAATATATTGCATCACAGACGTGTGTTTCAAAATCGAATTGAAAGGAAAAGGTGATGTTTTCCAAATTGAAAAACGCCTACCGTCGATTTAATCAAACTCGTACCGGTAGGAAAAACTTGCTTAAAATTGTAAAATTTTATCTTTTATGTAAATTTCAAAAGCTAATTTTTCATTTTTAGAATCAGAGCAAAGAATGCTTGAAAACAGCTTCTTTGCAGGCATCATGAGTACATTTATTACAAACCTAAAGTCAATTTTGGTTTTCAAATCCCGCTTGTTATCTGAGAAGAATTTTTCAACTTTAGCATAACTGCACAAGGTAAAAATTTTATTCACAATGCAAGCACAGTTTAATTTAAATTTTATTTTACTCTTCTAGATGAAAGATTATTTTTGATGGCTCAATCTCATGCGACAGCAAAAGAATCACGCGATTGCAAAGGTATTGTCAATTACAAATTTTGAAAAAATCGCTTATTTACTTAATTTCACTTTTTTGTAGGAAGAAATCGCTAAGAAATCTAATGGTACGAAATGTTCTGATGAAAAGATGGACACTAAATCGATTGACAGCACATTTCCTAATTTGGTGAACACGACTGTGTATAAGGAATTGGAAAATTTTGTGCCACTCAACAAAGCTATTGACTTGTAGAAAACATCTTAAATGAATTGCAAAACGCGACAGCTTTTAAAAGTTTTTTAAAAATTTTTATTTATTTACTTATTTTTTATAGGTCATTTTATGAATTTTTTCAGATTATTTTTCTGCAATTGCTGATTCTATAACTGCTTCGGAAATGAATGCACACTTAACACACTGTCAAATGTGTATTGATATTGGAGCTATTAGCGAAGCTCCTTGGTACCTCAAGGACCAATTATATCAGTATCATAGGTTACCGATAGCTCTAGGAATCAGGTGAGAAATGTTCTGTCAGAAAATTCCCAATTTAATTTTTTAATTACTTGCAGAACGACGCAATTGATTTGTGACTTGTGAGCTTGCATGCCTCAAACTTTTGTGCGATAACACCAAGGAATGCTGTTCTACATTACAACTCATTCATCATCTATTGGACAATAATAGTGAGACTATAGTGCTGCGGAATGTTCGCAAAGTTTGAATATTACTGAGGCAGAACGGTTATTACTAGCAAATTCAAGAATTCATTTACCCCAATGGCATCGAATGCAAATGTGTGAAATGCAAAAATCTATTTTTGTATTCAATGGCATTTCAAGTGCTCAATCTTTACACCGAATGTTTAGTGGATCTCCGATTGATGCTTTAACGCTTGCGAATTTCACTTACAAGTTTTAAGAGATAGTCAACTCTCATATATCCGGGCATAGGCAGAGTTCGGCAAAAGTGGCTGGATAAAAGAGAGTAATTAGTATAGTGCGACATTGAAACAGTTTGGAACTTTTGGCCGGATAAAAGGGCCGGATATTACTATGGCCGGATATAAGAGAGTTGACTGTATTCTACCAATCTGGCTGTTGCGGAAGCTCGATTTGTTTTATCACGCGTGTATTTTATTCAGAATGATTTCATCAAAGCCTTCGAGTTGGCAGATGAAAGCAATGATGTAGAGTAAGTATGACTTACTCTACATCATTGGATGAAAGCATCACGCAGTTCGAAGCTATGCCACACATCTGCAAAATGCTAGTCTTGTTGTCAGAATTGATGTACCAGAAGAGTATCGCCAAACTGTGTGTCTTGGCTAAAACGATAAACATCGTCGACTCAGTTAGGGCATTCGACAGTCAAGAAATCCACACCGTGAAAAGGCGAAAATGCGAAGAACAGAGTAAACCACCTCCAGGCGAGACCCCTGTACTGCTGTCTGCATGGGGTCTTGCTACAGATGCTATCTCTCAAACCAGCGATCAAATCGACCATTTTTTCAATTTAGTTTCTGCTAAAATGTAAATTCTTATAAATTAATAATTTTAAAAGTAAATAAAGGGTAGATAATTACCTAATTTTTGAAATATTTTTTTTTCCAGCGTGAGACGGATGTTACACTCAGCAATGACAGAAAGCAGGTAAACAGGATAGAAAATAGCGATGATGTACACATACTTCGTCTACCATTTTAAACGCCGTTGTGGGTTGCTATGCCGACGACTCTTTGAGCGGAAACTAAAAGGTGGCATGTGTTTGACTAACAAGAAGGAGCTGCCGTATCTTATTGTTCCTAATAATCTAAATTGGGAAGGAATACATTCCTCATTTTCCTTATACAGCATCTTACCTTTCAACTAATTAAAATATAATAAAAGAAAAGGGAAAATAAAAAGAATAACGTGCTTATCCATTATTTTTCCAGTTTCGGCAGAAGCGTGACAATTTTTCCTTTTCCTAAATCTAAATTCCACTGAATTCTTTTGTAGTCCGCCGACCGACTGACTGTGGTGACTTAGTTTGGTTGTTGATGGCGCTTTACGTGAAGGTGAGCGTGATTACACTTCTCAGTGCCTGGTTTTTATAAATAAATACATTTGTAGCGATTAGGGTTAATCGGTAAGTTAAATTAATGCCTCGACTATGTAGTTACTTGTTCGTAGTTCGCGTTAGAGTGCAAAACTGGCGTTTAAGGGTTAAAGTTAATTGTTTTTATTATTTACCTTTTATTCTTTAAATGTATTGATCAGGGTAGTCTGTAACTGAAACAAAATCGAACTTTTAGAGGATTTCAGTTGAATGCTGCAGTCGTTAACTTTTCATTTATAACTTTTCAGAACGTGCAAATTGAAAATGTCATGCAAAAGGCCAAAATTTCCGATTGATCAAGACCCCGATTATGAAGATGTAGTTTCTCACCAAAACAAGCGATTCAAGTTACTGGAAAAAGATGGTAAATAGTAATTATTATTATTAGTGTTTGGGATATTGTAATAACTTGATTTTCTGTAGCCAATGAAAAAACAGTTAAAAAAATCGAGCGTATCGTGAAAACTCAATTCGGCCGGTCATTTGCCGAAAAAGAAGTAGAAATCGATGTTGCGGATCAAGTAAGAATGATTTTACGGCTTCTTCAACAGGGATTTATATTTAATTTGCATTTATTTTGTGTATTTACAGCGATTGAGTCAAGCCCGCACGATGCTAGATCGATTGAGAGCGTATATTGTTGCTGGTTATTATAGTGGGCCTGAAAAAATTCAAAATGATTCTGTAAGTTTGTTATAATGTAATAAAAACTTGAAGAAAGTTAACTAATTTAATTATTTGTTTTGTTTAATTAAGGTTCGCAATTCACAAACATCAGTCCATCCTACTATTAAGAAAATCTTGTGCGGTAAAAAACCGTTGTGCGAAAAAGTAGAAAAAAAGAAAATAGAGACGCAGACTAAAGCTGATTTTTTAGAAGAATTAAATTCGGTTAATTTAAGTAAAACGTTGAGTTTAGTTAAAGAAGATATAAAAGTAAGCTTATTGTTAAATCACTAGTTATAGCAATTAAAATGTTTTATTTTTAGGTTGAAAAGAAGAGTTTCACATGCTCAACAGCTTCTCAATCTAGTGCATTAAATACCGATGCTGGCAGAGGTTCTAGATTTAAAGTATCTAAAAAAATTGTAGTTGGAAATACGTCTCAGTAAGAATTGTTACAGTTATTATTCGTTTGTATTATGAGCCAATGGTACTAATTCAACTTTTTTTTAAAGGTACATTCCCGATGCCAAGCGCGAACCAAAGGATCCGTTGATCTATAAATGGATGGTTTATGTTTGTGCTCCCGAAGGAGAAACTAGCATTGATTCGTTCGTTAAAAAGGTTTCCTTTGTTTTGCATCCCAGTTTTGGTTCTAACAATGTGGTTGAAGTCAGGTATGTTTACAACTCTTATTTATGACTTCGAAGTTAAAAACAAATATATTTTTAGTAAACCACCATTTCGAATTATACGGAGAGGATGGGGTGAATTTAGAATTCGAGTACAAATTGATTTTCATGATCCACGAAATAAGAACAAGACAATTCTTCATGACTTAAAGGTACATCTCTGATGATGTAGTTGATAAAAATAATAATTTAATTATTTTCTTATTTTGCTTAACAGTTTGACAAGACATTCACTGGCCTTGAAACACGTGGTTCTGAAACTGTAAGCTTTTATTTAGATATTTTTAAGTAGGTAATTAATTTTACTATTAAAATTTTTTATTTTAAAGGTCGTAGAATTTCACATCTTCAAGCCAGAAAGTGCATCTACAAACAATGCCGTCATTAAAAATAACGAGAAACTATTATCGTTAACTGAATTTGGAAATCAGACACCAGAAAATAATGATACAAAAGAATTTGCGATCGATTCTGAAGGAGTAACAATTGAAGAAAAGGAAGAGGAAATAATATCAGAAGAAGTAGTAGAAGAAGAAGGAGAATGTGCCTTACCTATAGAAAACGACGCTCTAAATATAGAAGAAAACGAGAAAAACACAATCGTAGACCTTCCACAAACGAAAGACATTGGAAGCAATAACATTTTAGTGACCACTAACGAATTTATCCTAAATACGACTGAAAATGCTACAATTAACACTGGCATCGATAATCGGACTTTAATCAACACGGCGATCGCGAGTCGAACTGTAATCAAACCTCCACTCGCAGTGTTTCCAAAGAAGTCGCCGTCGCTCACGTTGTCGAAACCGTTGTCGGATAAGATCGTCATTTTATCACCGAGAGCTCCATCAATCGTTGTACCTTCCTCGACCAATTTCCTTCGCACTAACGAACCTACGATGACCAAACGGTGGACAGCCGGAGTGAGTTTGCTGCAGAAGCCGAAATCAAAAATCACTGCCAATAAAGTACCAGATTTATCGAACAGTGCGAAGAAAATAATAGTGCCAAAAACTAAAAACAGCCAGGAGAAAATAGTTGCACGCTCTTCCGTTCAGAACTCCATTAGTTCAGCAGCCGTGTCGCTTCTTCCGCCGGTGATTAAGTCAAACTCTTTTAATTCGAGTGAATCGATCATTTCAAAGGCAACTGCGAGACCAATCGTCAAGGATGCACTAGTGGGAAATAATGGTGTGCCTTACGTCAAGTGCATCGATTCTCGCGGACAAGTGATTTTGGTTCCCGAATCGTTTTTGAAAATATCTCAGCAATCGTTAGTCTTACCAAAACCAGCGACGGTCGAAGCGAAATCGTCTTCCGTACCGAAGTATAATCTGCAACTTACAAGCTCAACAACACAAGCACAAATGGTTCCAACGAATTCGTTTAAAAATATTTTGCCATCAACTACAGTTACAAGCAATGCAATTAATAATTCGTCTCAGGCTCAAAACGTGAAATTAGGAAGTTTGCTGAATTCTAACGCTGTGGCACAAACCCGCTACTCGTCCGCCAAAGCGGTCGTTTCTGTCCCTAGTATTGATATTCAGGCAACAAAAAAACAGTTGAGTTGTTGTTAATGTTGGTTTAGTTGATTTTTAATTAATCTGTTTTCTTTATTTTTCGAAACTAGTGTCGAGATCGAGAAATTTGATGACATAGATGACGTGATGAAATATTTTGTCAAATTTTATCCCATTGTTTCAAAAAGTTATGGTATGTATAGTTTTATCTTAATTTTATATTTTCTTTACTATTTTTAATTTTTCTGGTTTTTCTGTGTAGATAAAACACTACATCCTTATTGCGTGTCATCTGTCGAAGGCTTTTTGTCTTGGAATATTGGCAGACAAAGAGCTGCCGAGGTGAGTTCATATAAATTTTGTATTTATTAATGTTATAATACTGTCTTTTGTTTATTTTCTAGTGGCAACGAGCCAAGGCAGTTCAAAGATTAGTTAAGAAAGCGTTTAACGAGTCGTCTAAATGGAAAGGCAAAGAAGTATTGTCGGTGAAACAAATCGTTTGGTGGTGTCGGAGATGGGGATTTTCTCCAATGAAAGCTAATGTCGAAATTTCAAATGATAAAGCTGATTCGACTGGTAAAATAATTCAAGAATAGCTACATTTTATTAGTCTTTATTATTAAATTTATTATATTTTTAGTAGTAAGTTTAGAGTACACTGAAGCAAACGATTTATGCTCAGAGCTGGAAAAAATACAGAAGAAAATTTTAGAAGATAAAGGAGCAAAGGACAGTGAAGAATTTATCGATGTCGAGTCTTTGGATGATGACATTTCCTCTTCGAACGTTTCGAATTCTCCATTAAAGCCGAAAATATTAGATCGAATCAATTATCTTCCAACACCTGAATTAGAATTCATCCAAAATGCAGCTTCTCAGGTTTTTACGTCTAAATTCAATGAATTCGTGTTTTATTATTAAAATGTGATGATAATTATAGATCGGAGTGAAATTAAAACCAGTTGAAGTGTACCCTGGTGTAGTTGCGAATGTCGTTGACGAAATGCTTTTAAGTGTAAGTATTTTATCTAAAAGCATTTATTTATGTGTAATTTTAATCACATTTTTATTTTTTATTTTTTAAGGCGTGTAAATGTTTCATTGAAAATTTAACGCGAAGAAGTTTTGTACAAGCATTCAAACGAATAGGCGACAAAAAGTAAGTTTTAAAATTTTTATTTTTACCCTGGACAAAAGTACGAAATGTCAATTTTTTAACAGGAGTCCGAATACACTCACATTGGAAGACGTTTGTCGATGTTTAGAAACAGTACCTCAATTTGACTTCCTAACACATCAATTTCTAGGGAAAAAAATAGAGTCTCAAATTCCCAATGAGGAAAAAGAAAATTAATTTTAATATTTTAACGATTGTGCGTCTTATTGATTTCTTGCAGTAAGATAAGTGAATTGTGCGTGTAACTTGATTAATTCTAAATAATGTATTGTGTATTTAGATATACATATACAGTAATGTATTGGTGAAAATTCGTATACGTGGAATTCGGTATAATTTGAAAATTTGAATTTTTGGTCATGATTACACAACTTAATGTCTACATATATAAAACAAACTTTTATAAAAAAAAAAAAAAAAAAGCAAGTGTTTATTGAAGAATGAAAATAATGCTCTGGATATTTGTTATTTGCCACACAACGTGTAGTAAAAAATATCTTTTCTTTTCTTTTTATTTTATCTATTTGTTACGATTTAGCAAGTTCGGATGGACATTACTAACAAAAACTGTATTTTATAAAATAACAAAATATAAATAAAAAATAATTTTTTTCAATATAATTTTTTAATTTTTCTTCTCAATGTGAGAACAAAGTTTAAAAAAAAGGAAAAAATTTATTTTCAAATTTTGTTACAACTCGTTTTATTTCAATTGCTCGTTGTTGTGGGCAGCACGTTGGTGTCGAGTTGAATGTGATCGGCGTGTGGATTGTAAAGTGCGTTGTCAAAGCTAAATTTCCCGGACTGAACAACTGTCGCTGCACGGCGACGACGCCAATGGAAGAATGCTATTGTTACGAGCACGGCAGCTAAAATGCAACTTAACGTGATGCCTGCAATCGTACCACTGGTCATTCGAGATGCCGATTCACCTGAAACGTAATATAATTATTTTTTTTTAAACTTTATCATTTTAACTTTACGTAATTTACATTTGCATTTGACGGTCACAAGATTATCCCCATCGACTGCAGAAACTTCGCTTGTATCGGATACTGAAATTGAGGAATCTGCTTCTGGAACCGAGGTTTGATCCTGAGTTACATCGGTGTCTAGGTTAGTGTAGTCATCGCTCGAATCCTCGATTATATCATTGGGAAATGTAGAATTTGTAATGAGTGGTTCTGTGCTTACATCCTCTGGCACAAAAGGCGTTAATGGCTTAAATGGTCTTGATTTAACTGTTGCGGTTGATGTTGGCATCGTTGTGGGTGATGTGATCTTTGGTGACCCTAATAACCAAGTTTTAAAAACGTTATTTAACTGGTTTTAACTTGCGAAAAAGTGAAATATAAACTCACTGAAAGATTTTTGACAGATGTAACCCAGTTCTACATTGCAATCACTTGCAGTCCATTTACCCGCTATGGCCGTAAGTTCGATTTTTACGCAGTCAGCTGTCATCTTTTATTTATTCAAAGAAGAAAAGAAAATATTTATATTCTTGACATTAACGTATTTAACTGACACAATTATTACTTTTGCAAAGTTTTTAGTAGTCGTTGAGACTTTATTAAAAGGACTTGCGTTGAGAGTATCTTGCCATGCCCAATCTGAGTAATCAACAGGTGATCCATCCGACCACACAAATTGGCCTTCGATGGCCTTATCGTTTAACCCTATCCAAGCACGTTCCATGCCGCGCGACTTTAATTCGTTTATCAGGAACTCTGGAAATCACGAAAACACATTTATATCAACGTTTATCGCTGAATCTGAAATATTGCTCGTAACGTGTAATTTTCATACCGTGTTCTATGGCCGAGTGAACAGATACCAAATCGTAGTCATCACCTTGACTCTTACATAAATAAGAAGCTGTTGTCCAATTAGTAAATTCGAAAGGAAGTTCACCCTTAATTAAGTAACATTTGTCATCTGAAATGAGATAACGCACACAGCAATTATGCAAAAAATAAAATAAAAAGCCATGTAGGTTAACAATTTGTGCTTAGAAATTGCACTTTTGAACCAAAAGGCGAAAACGCGCTGTGTAATTCAGAAATGAGGCCTCGGAAAGGTCACTCCGGGGTTATTTGAAAGTAAAACACTGAAAACACTTTCACGCAGCACATTTTTGAAAGTTATTTTTTATTTACTAACCGAAAATCTCCCATTCAGGAGGACATGGGTTTGTTTTGGGGTAATAACTGTCAGCATCCTGTGTTGAAATGTCCCCAAAGAATGGTGAAAACGTAGTGGTCACTGCTTGTGATGAAACTGTTGTATCGTATTGAACCGATGGTGGCAAACAAGATTTTTCATCGCAGGAAAGATTCCAGTGACCTGCAATTAATTAAAGGGCAGATCAAGACAAGTACTCGAACCCAGAGACTCGTAATCGTGGCATAAACAGAAAAATACAAGGCCTGCAGGTCGACAGATAAGATAATGACGTTTCCTGAATTTCTAGTATTTGATATTTTTAACAGAATCATCTTCCGGCTGGTCGTCGCCCTCTCAGCTTCCTTTCAAAAATCTTGTAAATCATCGTTTTTAATTATTTCCACTCCAGGAGAAAGCAAGTTTATAAAAAATACATGTTTTTTTTTTACATTTAACTGCATAAAAAGCTTTGCATAGTAGTAAAAGGGTGATGTCCTAAGACAATAGCAAAAAATGTAGACAAAATATTTTTAAAAACAAGAAAAGAATAAGAAAAAGGAGGGAAATAGGGTCAGGGAGGTAGCAACGGTTTTAATAATAAAAGCTTGAAAGGTTAAATGTGACTCGCAATAAGCTTACATAAGTCTTTTTTATTGAAGAAGCTTTAAGATGTTTTTGATCGACTTGGGTTACGTAATATAACGAAGATAAATGATTTGATATCCGTTAACTGTCAGAAGATATCTTTTGAGCAATCTTTAACATTGAATTACAGTAATAAATTTTTTTCACATTTTGTCACTATAAGTAAATAAATAATTAAATACCGTTATGTCAATTGTGTCAATGGGTTTGTTTTTTGTTTAAACTTTCACTTATTTCGAGATCTCGGTATCGTATTTAATGGGATAATTGCAAACCTTGTTTTAAAAGCTCTTTTTTAGGTTACCGAAATTGCCAAAATATATATTGATTTAAAAAATGAAATTTATTTATGGGCATTGCAACTACAAACATTCTAGTTAAATAGTGTGAAATTAAAGACTTGTCTGCTCTTGGCCTTAATTAGAAAAAAAAAAGAAAAGAAAACAGAATAAGAATAAGAATAAAATAGGTTAGGTTTTTTTTTGGTGGTGGATTCATTTTACTGTACTAAAAAAATTTAATGACTAATCCCCAATACCTAATACAGGTGTGAAGAAACTAATATTAGAAATAAATCAAAACTTGTTCTCATAAAACTAAAAGAAAAAGTGAATCTAGTTTAACTATCCATACTAAAAACTTGAAGGTAAAAAAAGTGACACCAGTCACTATGGAAAAGCACTTTAAACCTAATTTATTATCATGACAATATTAAAGGGATAATTATAACTGTCTCAAAACGTGCGTTAGGCGGGAAAGCCTACTTTTTTCAAGCCCCGATTTTTTTTCCCCCACCCAAAAAAAAATAAATAATAATTATGCAATAAGGAAACAACTAATAACAATATTATAGTTTTTATTACCAACGTGAGCCTCGCAGACAAAAATGGCCATTAAAGAGCACGGTTCGATTGTCCACTCTCCGGTGATCATCTCATAAACAGCGCAAAACTTCTGCGCATCAGCAGTGACATTTTCATGCATCAGGAGATAATTCCAGTTGGAGTATTTTAATGAACTCTGATCAGTCCACTTCCACTCTAATAAAATTACAAAAGAAGTTTAATTCGTCTATTTACAATTATACACAGTCAATATCACCTTTTAAGGTCGTTCCAGACCCGTTAACCAGTCGTAAACCTAACCAAAAGTTATTATTATTTGAGTCATCATCGGTTTTGGTTATTCTAAATGAAATATAATAATTAATTTCAGATTTTTAATTTGCATTATGGCAATGTATACTGACAGTGTTGTAACTCGCGACTCGTCTTCTTGACTCTTGAAACTGACCAGGTCGCCACCAAGACTCAGACATTGATTGCGCGCACCATCCCAGGTCATTGGTACTGTGACCACCTACATATAAAAACAAATTACTTGGCCCAATAGCTTACTCATGTGCAACATGAAAGTGTTAAAAATAAACGCAGTGAAACTAATTTTAAAGCCTCTTTTCACAACCCGCCATTTAATTTGGGTTTTTTTGATGTAAATGATTTATTAATTAATTACTAAATAAAGATCCTGCTGAGTTGTCTGTCGTGTTTTGCGTTTCTATTGTGATTTTTGTTTTTCCCAATCCCGAGGTACTTATACGAGCTCTTGATAAATGAATTCGAACGTGAGCAATGGGTGGTGGAAGGTGGAAGTTTTCTTAAAGGCGTTGAGGAAGTAGGTAAATAATTAAGTTGATTCTAAACTCGGCCATTGTGTAGCAACAAGTATCTGACAAAGGCTGGAGACGAAAAATGAGGGCAGTAAAGAACGAACTCGCCGGTATAAAAAGGCGCAACTCTTAACTTGATCTCGCACATAACCAGACGCATGTTGACACTAAAGATAGCTGAATAAGGCTAAGAAACACTTGTATACGAAAACCAGGCATTGCAGTGCACTGTATCAATATGAAGCTGACGTTGGTAAGCAGCAAAATCATTTTTAAATTTTTTACTTTGAATTTATTTTTAAATTGAAAAACTTTCAGATCTCGTTAGTTGTGTGTATCGCAGCTGATCACATTTTCGGAGGTGTTCAAGCTGGTGGCGGCGGCGGAGGAGGAGGAAGAGGAGGTGGATACGGCGGTGGATCGATGGGCGGTGGGGGCTACGGAGGTGGAATGATGGGAGGCGGTGGATACGGAGGCGGCGGTCAATCGGGAGGCGGTGGATACGGAGGCGGCGGTCAATCGGGAGGTGGTGGATATGGAGGCGGCGGTCAATCGGGAGGTGGTGGATACGGAGGCGGCGGTCAATCGGGAGGCGGTGGATACGGTGGCGGCGGTCAATCGGGAGGAGGTGGATACGGAGGCGGCGGTCAATCGGGAGGAGGTGGATACGGAGGCGGCGGTCAATCGGGAGGCGGTGGATACGGAGGCGGCGGTCAATCGGGAGGCGGTGGATACGGCGGTGGAGGTTCCGGAGGCGGTGGAAAACCGTCTGGTGGATACGGAGGAGGAGGAATGATGGGTGGTGGAGGATACGGCGGCGGGGGAATGGGAGGAGGCGGATATGGAGGCGGAGGAATGGGGGGAGGTGGTAAAGGCGGCGGCGGTGGAGGATACGGAGGTGGCGGTATGGGAGGTGGTGGTCAAGGTGGCTACGGGGGCGGTGGACGAGGAGGCGGAGGCGGAGGTGGTTATTAAACACTGTATTTATTTTGTTGTACATGCTTCATGTTCATTTGTTATTTATTACAAGAATCATTTGAAATTTATTTAAAGATCTGATGTAAAGAAATTTGTGATTGCGTATTGAATGTTTTGTTAAATAAATTTTTTTAATTTTGAAAACTATTATTTTTGTATTTATTTCCCGTGAAAAGTGAGTTATGTAAGTGAAAATAGTCATTTCTTACCAAATAGCATTTTTCCTCGATTTTTACCCACGATGGAGGACAACTTGGAACGTCAACTTCGTTGATGCGTGTTGCTGGAAAGCTTTTCCCAGAAACTGGTTTTTCACAGATGGCTGATGTAATTTGATTTCCATCACATGGTTGCATTAACCATTTGCCGTGTCTCTCCAAAACAGCACACAGACCAGGCGATAGCGCTGATATTTTACAAATTTATAATATTATTAATACAACAAATTCTTTATTATTTTCTGACAACTTAATCACCTGGTTGACCGTCCCAATTGAAATACGAATTTCCTTTATCAGCCTCCCACTTGAGGCCGCTATCGTCAACAGACAGACCGATCCAATATGCACCGATTTGTTGACGCACAAAGTTGTACACGAACATATTTTCCAGGCTAAAATTAAATATAATAATAATAATATGGCATTAAATCTACGGAGCATTGTGTAATAAAATTATCCATGTAGCAAACCTGCTGGAAATTGTCGTTAAATTGCCACTTTCAGTTTCGCACCAATCTTCAGCTGATTGCCAATTATTCTCGCCTGGAACAGTCCAATAACATGAGTTTGCAAATCTTTTCATTCCCTACAACGTAAATATATATTTTATATAAACAGTGGTTTATTGCATCATAAATTTTATATTTTTTTAAGGAAATCATTTCATACCCCTTCACATTCTTCTAAATCTAGACTTTCATTGAACATCCCTTGTTTAGAGCATATAAACCCGTATTCGGAAGAGCAATTTTCAACTCTCCATTTCTGATCCTGGTTGGAAATAACAAAATATCAAGAGATTTCAAATAACCAGTTCAAGGTTGAACATCAGAAAATAATAGAGTAATCACAATACTAAGGCGTCGTTTACCTCTGCGCCGAGCATGACACAATTTCCACCTGCACTGTTTGCTGTGTCATTTAACCATTTTGTAAACATCGGTTCAGACTCATCCACCCATTCAAAATTGCCAGGTGAATTCAAATCGTTCAGCCCAATCCAGAAACCATTTATTCTTACTGCAATAAATTTTAATTTAAAAAAAAAAAAAGTAAAAGAATAAACAAATAAATCATAAATTAAGTTCATTTATCATAAAGCAGATGCACTGACTCGAAGGCTGTTTGGTGAATGTGACTACGTCCTTCTCGATGCTCCTGTTGCTTAATATGACCAAATCACTTTCCATGTAATTGCAAAAATCGCGTGCAGAGCTCCAAGACGTAAGATAATCGCTCACAAAGTAACAAGTGTTTCCATTACCAAGCCAGTACTTTGGGCATTTAGTTTGATAAACATCTGAAGATATAAAATTAATACCTGTGTGAAAATAGAAATCTACGAGCATTTATTTAAAGAAACCGCACAAACGTGAAAATATGGAATGGATTAAAAAATATGAGTTTTAAATTTTGATGTGTGAATTGCGATAAATTTGAGGCCAAAGTCACCAATTGGGGTGAGATAAAAAAGATTTCCACAAGATTTATAAGATTAAAAATATTATGAAAAACTCACCATTTGATATCGTTGTTGTTGTTGACGGATCTGTTGTTTGCGTTAACACAGTCGTAAGTAAAGTATTAAAAAATAAAATTCTAAAAATCATGGTTGAAATCGATGAAAAAATACATGTGCGCAATAACCACATGCCCGCGTCTTCTATCTCTCTTTTGATTGCAACACTGATCATTCTACATTAATTGTAATAATCCACACTTCTCCTGGACAGGAAATGGAAGGGTTCACAAATATATTGGCTGAGTCGATATTAAATGCCTAGTAAGAAGAAAAATTGTCTTGGAAATTTCCTTTCACTTATTTTTTTTTCTTTTTTTCTTCTGATTTTATGCTCAAGTTGTTTTGACGACTGATGGCACACTGAGCACAGTGAGTGGGTGATAGAGAAATGCTATGGCAACACAAATTTCCTTTTCCTCTGCAAGTGGCAGATGCTTTGTTTCCGTGGCAAGGACTGGGCTGGGAGATTTTGATTAGGATGAGAAGGAAAATACGTTTGGCCGATGAGCGGAACTCGTGAGAATGAGCGAGATCCACTCAAAAATAAATCCCATGACCTCGTGATGAAAATTCCAGTTGTTCATCCCTCTGTTCTATCTCACTGAAATCTGGTCTGGATTTTAACTCCCACGCCTGCATTGGCATTCGAAATTTCTAGTGATGTTTATTTATCCTTTTATTTTCTTTTTTAATTTATGTCTTTGTTTTCAGAATGAATTGAATGAGTGCAAGCGGAAAACCTTGAAATTATAAAAAAAATAATAATAAAATTGTTAATTGAAGAGTAATTAGAAAAGTATTTTTTTTTTGTTTGTTTGCGAGTTTCTCCTGTCGATTCAATGGAGGATAAAAGAGAAAAATAAATAAAAGTGTTATAACTTTCGCTTTAAAAATGTTATTTCGGTCAGCGCTATGTAATGTGTCAGAACAAGGAAAAGTCAGGGTAAACAATAATCTTTTTTTTGTGTAAATAATGCATGAGATCACTGATTTTTTTTGAAAATTGAGAAAATTCTCTCAAGAAACATGCAACAAAAAAATAAAAATAAAACTTCCTGCTAGTAAGTGGGAGGAAAGTGACCTTTTATATTTCATACTCAAGAAAATTAAATATTCACTTATTTAAAAAAAAAAAATTTTTGATATTTTTTCTTGTTAAAGTTTAGTAATTTTTTTTAACTGTACAATTAAAAAATGCATAGCTGGATAATTATTGTAATTTTAAAATCATGCGCTCGATGATTTATCCATTACCTGAGTCTTCTTGGACCAGCGACATCTTGCGGTCGACTGCAGCATTTCTAAACGTTTGAGTCACATGACTCTATGACGTCATAATTGAGTTGTGTATGTAGTGAAAATGGCGGAGAGGTTCTCTCGGTTTAATGAACCACGAGATTACGACGTAAGTAAAGGCACAAAACAATTAAAAACCTTAAATATAAAGTATTAAAACACTTTCTTTTCATTTTTTGATTCAATCGTTTGATCCATAAAACTAAACAGTTTGATAAAATGGTACTACTTAAGCACTATTCGGCTTACAAAAAAACAAATAAAAAAAGAAATTCCTTTTGTTGGATTTAGGAAGATATAATTTAAAACGTTACCATTTGTTTGTATTCAGGGACAGAACATAGACTGTTACGATGACGGACTGATAGAATTGGAACAGGCATCTATCAATCAACCCATCTCAGAGGTATTATTTAGCTGAGAAGGAAAAATAATAATGAAAACAATAACAATAATGTGATAAATAAATGCATTATCGATGAAAATTCGAATCGCCACTTTTGTTATCAGCTGTTACTATTCGGAATGTGTTTTTTTCTCTCTTTCTATTTGTACTAAAGGATAATTTAGGACATCAACTTTTACTAAAACAAGGATGGAAGACTGGATGCGGACTCGGACGTAAACTCCAAGGTTAGAATGTGTAAAATAATTTCAATTTGATTACAGAAAATGCATTTTTGGCTGATTTTTGGCTCGAAAATGGTGGGGAAAATGGAAGAAAAACATTCCGAACTAGGCCTATTTATCAAGACAATTTTTTTTTAAAAAATGTTGTAAGTATAGTGTATACGTACTTGTAAAACAAACCACCGCCTTTGTGAGTACAGTATACACAAGTAAGGTATGTATTTGATAGGATGCAAACAAATTTATAGAGTTTGAAAAGTAGTTTGCGGAATAAACGGAGGAAAAAAAATGACAAAACGAATACAAACTAAGTTCTTTTATTACTAGAGCAAATACATGTTACTCCATCAGAAATTTTGGACGGAAAGGGGTGAAAATATTAGCAGTAAATGCGAAGAGAAAACGGATTTTCCCATTCTGGATTTCAGTCAAATATATGAAATTGTAGCGGGTGTAAAAATCAACACTGCAAATGCTATTGAATAAGCTATCGCACAAAAAAAGTGAAAGGTGTCCCTTTAAATGTATAAAACGAATTTAGTTTTGACGGTTTGGATATTTCTGTCCACAGCAGTTAATTTATACTGTGTACGGTACGTTGAAGACGGACTTAACTTAAAAATGGTGTGTGTGTCACTGAGAGAATCGCTAAATGACACTGGTTGAGATTGCCCTACTCGTCTATGCAGCCACTAGAGCGTAATGTACGTTTCGTGTAAGTTTGGAACTCACTCTGTTTTTAGTGAGGTCAATTAAAGAGTTTAGTGCAGAGTTTTCGATTTGAGTTTTGTAAAATTTAAATCTTATGTAATTTTTGTAATCTTTATTGCTGTTGAACTCTGCACCGAGCTTAGCATTAACTTTTTTAAATAAAGGGTTTATTTTGCAATAGGTTGAACAACCAAAATTTTAATTCTTTTGGAAGGAAGTACGTATTGTGTAAAAATATAGAAAATATGACTATAAATTTTTACCTGTATTATAAGTTGGACTTTTATGTTTTGGGAGTGGTAATAACTTTTTTGATGTTTTAGAAAACGTGTTTTTAATTTAATTTATTTTTTTTTGTCTTCAGGTCGTGTTGAGCCATTACCAATCATTATTAAAGAAGATATTATGGGCTTTGGTAGATGGGAAATGGAAATGGAACAAGCTGAAGAAACGACTGAAAAACGAAGAGTCATGGAGATCGAAAAGGAGGACACGGAAGAGCTTAGACAGAAATACAAAGTTGATTTGCGTTTATTAAAAAGCTGGAAAATGTATTAATATTTTTTTGTTGTTTTTTTTTTTTTTTTTTTTTAAACTCTAGGCACAACTAGATAAGGAGAAAGCTGTTCAAGACGCTTTGGCCGATTTGAAATCGAATTTTTATTGCGAGCTGTGTGATAAGCAATACTACAAACATCAGGAATTTGATAATCACATTAATTCATATGACCATGCTCATAAACAGGTGCTGATAACACTGTTGATAATGATTTTTTTTGTCTTTGAATGACATTATTATTATTATTGTTGTTGTTTTTGTTTATCATTTTTGCCTGCTTTACAATTGAAGTTTTAGTTTTCAGTGCTTTACCTTGTTTTATTGCTTGTTTTGCTATTTTCAGAGGTTAAAGGAATTGAAACAGCGAGAATTTGGACGTAATATAGCAAACAGGTGGCGAAAAGAAGATAAAAAAAAAGAGAAGGAAAGCAAGCGATTGCAAGAATTGGCGCATATGCGAGCCCAAATTGCAGAAATGAGGTTAAAAGTTTGGAAGTTTGGTCATAAATACAGATTAATAACAGCTTTTATATTTTAGGGGACCAATGGAAATGGGAACAGGAGAAAAATTTATTAAAGGAGGTGGTTTTAAGACTATTGAAGGAGAAAACAATTTTAACGAAGGTTAAAAATCTTTTCTTTTTTAGTTTTATTTTTTTTTTTTTTTTCAGAATAGCAAAGTATTAATAACGCATTATATTCGTTATAGGCGAAGGAATTCTTGGTGAAGACGGATACATGCAGTACCCAGACGACATGTTTGCAACTGATTGGACACCACCAATAGCAGACGAATCAAATTTGGAACCTGCGACGGACAGTTACTACGGAGGCCAAATCCCACCACCACCTTTCTTGTACGCTTCGGAAACGAGTCAGACGGTCTCGCCGCAAACTTCCGACGACTCAAACCAGCCTGGACGACAGATGTCGAATTTGGAAAGCTACATCATGTCCCGGGAAGATTTGTTGCCGCCGAATTACAAGAGCGACGCCGAGAGCTTGAAATCCAAAGCGGCACTGAGAAAGGGACTCGCAAAAAAACGGTTGCTGGCGTTTGCAGCAAGCAAGACATCCCCTGTTGCAAAACCACCGACGACTTCTGTAACGAGTCCAGCGAGTGCGTCCACCTTCGCGTTCAGTCTGACCAAGAAAGTTTCCACGAAATTACCAACGAAGTCCGTATTTAAAGACGAGGAAAATGAAGATCAATCATCGGCCCAACAGGATTCCGAATATGGTCTGTTGGGAGGCGATTTTGCTGATTCGCGACAATCGGGCAACCAGAAAACAAAGTTTTCGTTTGTACATTTCGTCAAGTCGGAAACGGGATTAGAAGAGCCGGAAATGACCGAAATGTCGTCTTTCAACATAACAGAGGAGGAGTACGGACCTGTGGTGCCTCCGACCATGGCGGAATCGAAACCCGTAATGAAAAATTTGTCTATTCTAGAAGAAATTCCATTAGTACACACGAAATCAATCGATAAAACACCGGCGGAAGACGAACCCATGCTGAAACCTTTGCCGAAGAAAACCGACAGCGGTGGAAACTCCCCTCTTACGTTGAGACCCGATGTGTCGAAAACAACAACCAAGGTCAAATCGGCGATCAAGTTTAACATCCCTAAATCAATTCCTAACTTGGACACGGGCGAAGATGCGAAGCCGTCGATGAGTGATCTGAAGAAGAGATTTATAGACTCGTTGGCACGAAAAGACGATGGAAAAGACGAATCGATGCAGGTTCATTACGTTTTTTCCAACAAGAGACAGAGAAAAATCGCGTCCGTTTTTAAACACGAATCGGACGACGAATACGTCGAATCTAGTGGAAAAAACGTTTCCGATGCTATCAAGCAGAGGTATTTGACGCGAAAGGGCGAATCGCATAGAAGTGAACACAAACCGAGAAAGCTGGGCGAAACCACTGACGAGAGCAGGATTCGGTCTTCGCCCGCGAAGGAAGACAACAGGTTGCGTGTGTTGGCGCGAGACGAAAAGACGAAAATAAAATGGCCGAATAAAATGCTGCTTTTCACCCAAGCAAAACCGACGGTGTCGTATAGCTGCAACCCGCGGTTCTACAGAGATTACAAGAAGATGCTTAAAGAGAAGAACAACAAGACGGAAGAAATGCCCAAGTCGAGCAAGGGTCACGCCAGCAGTAAAACCAAGGACAGAGAAAACCAAATGACCAGTTCTGTCGCACCGATTTTGATCCCCGACGAAAAGAGCGAAAGAAAGATGTCGAGGGATCATTATCCGGTAGATTTAAACGTAGAACACGTACCGTTGCCAGAAGAAAAGAAAATAGACGAAAGAGGTTTGAAGTCGGAGTACGAGGAGTTTATGAAACAAGTGCAGCATTCCGAAGAGCAGGAGTTCGAAAACATGCAGATTGTGGATGAAATTGAAAGCTCACAAGAAAAAGAGGAAGATGGAGAAAGCTTGAACGTGTCTGCGATCTTTGAGAAGTTGGAGAAGTTCGTCGACGCCAGCGACGCGGAGCAAACAGAGAAACCGGCCGACGACGAGAAGAATGTGGAATTCATTGCCACGTCGCAGTACACCAGCGATGCTGCTGGCGCGTACGAATACACCCAAGAAGAGTACAAACATTACTATTCGGAAGCTTATGATAATTATTCAGAAAAGTATAATTACGACGATGAGCAGAATTACCCGACGGAAGAAAACGCTGAGGTTCAAGAGGCAGTGAACGAGAACGTGTTGGATGACAGTCGAGAGAAGATCAAGATGACGTTGTCGCAGCCGAAACTGGAGCGAAACGTACACGTGCAGCAGTTACTGGCCGTAAACGAGGAAGACGACGAGGCGGATATGAAGAAAAAGAACAAAAACGTGAGCAAGTTGGAAGAAATAACGAAATCGTTTGGTAAAGCGCCGCAGCCGAAATGGAGGCAGCGCGAGTCGTATGGGTACGACAGAAGACAATTGCTGCGAGGTGAGAATCGCGTTTACGGGAAGCGATTCGACGACAGACGGTACAGCGACAACCGGTTTTACGATAAGAGAGGCTACAGAGGACGACGCGATTTTCGACACAGGGATTTCCGCGGTCGCGGCCGGTTCAATCGAGGGAATTATAGTCGCAGTCGGAGCCCGAGCCGCTCCAGCTCTGAGGATGATCGCAGAAGACACGACAGGCGACGGAATAGATCTTATGATAAGAAATCTAGTCGAAGGGACGAGCGAAGAAGTCGGTCTCCATACGATGATGATGAGGATGACGATCGAAGTGGATCGGACAGACACGAGAGGAGTGTAAGTCGTGAGAAGGAGGAGCCAGTGGAAGAAGAACGTTCGGTACCGGTAGAGGGCTCTTCAAGAGAGAAGAGAGAGAAAGAGAAAGAAGGGGAGGAGGAGGAGGAGAAAGATTTGATTAAGGAGGAGAAAGACGACGGTCATGTCAAAAAGGGTTCCGAAAAGAGCAAATTCAAAGACTCGAGTCATAAGAGGAGACGTGCGGAACACGAGGATGGGTCGACGAGTAAAGTGCGACGATGGGATTCGGAGGTGAAAGAACAAGCGTCGTCTTCGGGTAAATCGAAGCGGCATCGTCATCGTAGTGGTGAAGGTGACGAAGAAAACGAATCGTCTGACGACACCGAGATGAACAAAGAAGATTTGGCGAAGCTCATCGAGAAGATTCAGAAGAAGGCGAAAGATAAATATTCGAAGGAGTTTGATAACACCTTGAGCGAGATTTGCGCCGAGTTGGCGCAAGAGAAGAGCAAGAAGAAGAAAAATTCATCAGAAAAGGATTCGGAGGACGGCGAGCAGACGGAAATGAAGAAAAAGGAGATGCAGGAGATTCAAAACAAGTCGATCGAAGACGCCAAGAAGGTGCTAGTCCCTCGTTCGAGTCCGCTTAAAGTGGAAGAATCGTTGCCGGGAGCGTCGTTGAGAGAAAAGCGTCTCAGCACGCAGACGGGACGGGGAGCTATGAAAATACCCGCAACTCCGCTGCAGTTACTCGCCATTATGAAGCAGGCGCCAAAGAGGGTTCCGCCGCCGAAACCGCCGGCACCCGTTGTTAAACCGAAAGATGAATCGACTACTGAATCGACACTCGGAAAACCAAAGCAAGAATCAGAGAAGACGAGTGAGACAAGGGAGACGAAAGAATCGGGTGAATCGAAGGGTGTAAGTCGTGATGGAGACCCTCGAAAGGGATCCCACGAATCGGGAGGGCAACACATACCTGTGATAGTCAACATAGCTGGTGATACGTGTTTGAGTTTGGATTATAACACTGCGCATCGACAGTACCCGTATTCAAAAGAAGAGTACGACGCGAGTATGGACATGGCGCACGCGCACATGCAGGCGGATGGCATCCACGATAAGCATAAAGAGAATTTAACGCAGGTGCAGGAAATTGGAAGTACATCTTCGACTGATGTATCGTCTAATGTGATTCCGTGGAGCATGGTGCCTGGAGAAGCTCATCTACCGCCTGGTGGTAAGATCAGTAATTTTAAACTCTGAAATAAATTTTAATTTTTTTTAATTTTTAACAGTTTACGCTCAGCCTGCGTGGGTACCAGACCAAGTGGCCGGTCCTGGACACATTCAAGTCATTTATCCAGCGGCTACAGCATTTACTCAGATGTTCACGACACCTGCTGGCAAAGAAGTAGCTTACGTCGCACCAGCAGCCCACATGGCCGTTGGTCGACCGCACAAATCATCGCACCAAAGTCGCAAACAACTGAAAGCAGCGAAAAAAGCTGCTCAAGAGAAGAAGGTCGAGGCGAAGAAGGACGTCGGGGATTTCTTTGGCGAAATCGACAGCGAAGAACATCTGATACTGGAAGAAGCGATGACGTGCGTTCCGGAAGTTGACTCCGAGGAGGAGGTCGATTTCAGCAGGGAAACCCTCGGCGGAGACGAATCGCCACCTCCGCCTCCACCCCCACCCTTGCCACATCCGAGCAAGCAGTACGACCTGATTCTCCCTCCTCCCAAGCAAGGAATTTTGATGCAGGGATCGCGAGAAAGCGGGAAAAAGACAGTGACATTCGCCGACGGCGTCAAACCGGGCAAAGAGTCGTTCACGGCCCTCGAAGGTTCGCCTCCACCTCCGCCGCCGCCGTCGTCGAAAGGAGACAGAAAAAAGAAGAAAAAGTTTAAAAACGTGAGGGCCGACTCGCCACCCCCGCCACCGCCACCTCCCGGTTCTCCACCGCCACCACCGCCCCCTATGAGCAAAAAGAAGATGAAGAAACTGCAGGCGAAGCAGCAACAGCAGCAACAGCAGCAGCAGCAGCAAATGGTGCTCGCTGCAAGTGGCGCTCCCGCACCCGGACAACCAGTTGCAGCTGGGTATGGTGTAGTATATTCGTATCCTGGGTACCCAGGACAGCCCATCTATGCAGCACCTGTGGCATACAATGCAAATGTGAACAGTCCTTCGTACACTCACGTGTATCAGCAACGACCAGCTGTTGTAGGTTCAACCACACCACCTCCAACTTCAGTTCCCGGAGTTCCCGCCAAGATACCACAGTCTCCTCCTGTGGCTAAACCGCCAACAGCAAAGTGAATATTTTTCATGTGAATAGCATTTTTTTTTTTTTTTTTTCACTTTTTTCAGTATTTTTTTAATTATTATTATTATTAATACATGTTAATTTTTTAAGTTGTTTGTTTTTTTGTTTTTGAAATTGTAATTGACGATGTTGAAAGGAAGTTTGATTTTGTTGAGGAAATAGTCAACTTTTCGAGATGAAAATATCGAGTTTCTGTTAGAAAGTGTAAGGATAAGATAGGTTTTGATTAGATGTGATGTAATTGTTTGAATTTATATTGTCACGCTGATAATTACTGCATCGTAGTAAACTGTGTGTACTTTATAATAGCCATTTAAACTAAGACGTTTCAAATGCGATTTCAAACATCGTTTTTAAGGTGGTTCTTTCTTGGTCGTTTTCAAGTAAGGAATTTGTAATTTGTGTACGTGCAAATACAACAATAAAAGTTATCAGATTTAAAAAATAATTTTGCGTAGAAGTTAATTTCTCGAAGTCTTAAATCGGTGAATGGCGATTCTGCTAAGAAGAACCTTCCGACTTTATCTTCAAGTTGGATGGGACGAGAGTGTCAAATCTTTGCCTAATAATTCAAGTACGGTATATATATTAATGACTTGGTAGCAAACTAATAACGAGTTTAAACGTATTTTAATTACGATTTATTTCAGATACAATACAATTACACTCGATTTAGCTAGTTGTGGGTTAATATTTGAAAATTTTAAATTCGAGGTTGGAGGTTGGGATATTACGATTTCTATCAAGGTAAGCGATTTGAACGATGAGACAATTATTGCTTATTTTTTGTGAAATTTAAATAAAAAAATTAATCTAAAGAAATATGGATTTAAATGTGTTTATCAAATACAAGCGTGCCCGTTAGTTCTTAGTTCACTGCGTCCTGCGAGTGTTAGAGGTCAATACTCGGGTTAAATGCCAAGAGGTCATTGCTCTAGTGGGGGAATTTGTCGACAAGGTGTTGGGATTAACAAATAATTGGCCTGGTCTACGTCGCTGTGGTCAACGAGAGCCACCCCTACGCCCTCCCTTCTCTCTAACGGTAGCTACGCAGACTAAATTGGCCTGTTTCCTTAATTCCCGTATTGTTTGATGGCGCCAGTCCGACATGTGGTCAGACAAAGTCGTCTGTGAATGTTAATCAACCACAGGGGTTTGGCGCAGGGAGAAACACCTGTTGTCCACTGCTACATAATCCATAAGGAAGGAAGAGAGGGAGGAAAGGATTTAATGGAATTTTCAGTTATATATTCAAAGTTAATAATTTTAAACTCATCGGATGACGCTGATGATCTACCACATCAATTATGTTATATTTACAGTTACAGAACGACTTTAATATTTTTGTCTAAACATCTTTATTCGGGTTTTGGTTTCCAGTAAACTGTGTATCAGTAATGAGCATTTCTGTTTCCAAATGAAAAACCTAAGTAATTGAATTTGCGATGCGGTGTAAGAAGTGATAATTTTGCAATTACTATATAAGAATCATTAAAATTTGATAAAAGAACACTTAATTTGGAACAGTTTTTGCGCAATTGTGCACATTAATATTTAGTTTAATTATCAAATTTATTTACTCAAAAATTTCTGTAACTTTCTACAAATAAAACATGAGTATAGTCACAGTGTGAGCGAATCTGCTTACGGTACGGTACCTTAAGGTATTCATGCAAAGCCGCTCGGAGAAATATTTGCAATTTTGCTTCGAGTTCTAGAAAATGAGTTGCGGTCTCGTGGATCTTAAGCATTTTGATACCGCCAGTCTTCGTAGATTTGCAATAATCGACAGCTGTAATTGTAGCTTACGGTTGAATTGCCTCGAGCATTTAGAGGATCAGTAATAAATAAATTTAGTGAAAGGCAAGTTTTACATTCAGTTCATTTTTCGGCGGATAAATTTTTAATTCAAGATTATGATTCATGTGGTTTTTTTTCTTGGAATACAACCATCTTTGCAAACGCCGCTTCTATTCAATGAGTGGTCAAGGGGATGAGTAAACAAAAGACCGAATTTCTTAATTGGTGTCCACTTTGTTGGTTCCTTCACTGCGGGGCGTCATAAAAATCTGGGCAACAATGCTAAGTGCAGCACGTGGTGGCTAGTTGGATCATATACTCACGAGGGGGTTTGCTACATGGTATCATATTGAAAATATATGAAACCAATTTAACAAGATACTATCACACACATGATTACAATAAATAAAAACATAAAATATTGTAAATTTAAAAAAAAATGGTACGATCTGAATTCGGAGTGACATGTGTGAAAACTGAAAGGAGTCGTGAAACCATTACCATGGTGAAACTATTACCATTTTTTCCTCATCCTTGCTTGGTCAAATGTAGCGCCGCTGCTGTAAATTGTTTGCCAAACAATGCGACTATTAGTGCAGTATTTCACTAGGCCATACAAAGTTTTACTTTTTTGCCTCTGCTTGAAAATGACGGAATTGTTGTTCTTCATATTGCATGAATTTGCACATTCTTTGATGTTGTTGCTGCTGCTGTCCCTCTCGCAGTAATTCCTGGAACTCTTAGAGTTGTATATCTTCTTTCTGTTGTTCTAGAAAATTATTCAATGCAAATGTGTCATCTTGTTTTTGTCGCTGCTGCTGCTGTTGTTGTTGTTGAGTTAGAATTTGAACGGTAATTTTTGAGTTGTTACTTGTATTAATTTGCTGATCTATTTTATCATACGGTGTTTTACAAGTACTGGCAAGTTAAAACGTAGTTGGCAACCCTACCATACGTAGGGAAGAGAAAAATACGTAACTTTTGCCATTATGAATGTGTTTTGAAAATGCATGGATGGCTTTATCAAATACCGTACACAAATAACATTACTATCTCTCACCCACTTGGGGGGTTAACTTCCAAGCGTCTCCCGTTGTTTAGTACTCTGCGAGTAATGCACCTACTAATTATATGTTCTTTTATTTCTTCACTTTTTTATTTTTTCTGTTTCTGCTTTCGGTAGGATTTGGGGTTTTTCTTCCATTTTTGTTGATTTTTCTTTGATTTTTGTTTTGTTGGTGGTCTTCGGATCTTATTGGAGCAAATTGATTACGGTATGTGTAATAATTTAAGATTGTGTAATTTTCATAATTGTGTAGTTAATTGTAAATGTGAAATATGCTAATGTTTTGTGACAGTTCGCACATGGGACATTGTAGCCACTGGCGACCTTAACCAACATTCCACCATTACTACCATTCCCACTCCCACGATGAAAAACTAAAAAAGTACTAAAGGTCAATACTCGGGTTAAATGCCAAAAGGTCATTGCTCTAGTAGGTGAATTTGTCGACAAGGTGTTGGGATTAACAAGTAATTGGCCTGGTTTGCGTAGGTGTGGTCAGAGAGAGCCACCCCTATGCCTCCCCTCTCTCTGACGGTAGCTACGCAGACTAAATTGGCCTGTTACCTTAATTCCCGTATTGTTTTGATGGCGCCAGTGCGACATGTGTACAGGCAAAGTCGTCTGTGAATGTTAATCAACCACAGGGGTTTGGCGCCGGGAGAAACACCTGTTGTCCACTTCTACATAATCCATATAGGAAGGAAGAGAGGGAGGAAAGGATTTAATGGCATTTTCAGTTATATATTCAAAGTTAATAATTTTAAACTCATCGGATGACTCTGATGGGTCTAGCATGTCAGTTACATTTTATTTACAGTTATAAGGAACGACTTTAATATTTTTGTCTAAACATCTTGATTCGGGTTTTGGTTTTCAGTAAACTGTGTATCAGTTTTCAAATGAAAAATCTAAGTAATTGAATTTATGAAGCGGTCTAAACATTTACTAACTTGTAAGAAGTGATAATTTTGAAATTATTATACAAGAAACATTAAAATTTGATAAAAACTATTAAATTTGTGGAACAGTTTTTGCGCAATTGTGCACAGTAATATTTAATTACCAAATTTATTTATTCAAATATTTCTGTAACTTAATATTTCTACAAGAGATAAACAGGAGTACAGTGAATAGTCACAGTTAGGCTAGGTTTAGGTTATAGGTTATAGGTTGTCGGGCATTGTTAATGAGTAGCGAGAGCTGCAAATGAAATTTTCGTGAACTTTTATAATACCGGTACGTGCATTGAACGGGACTCCGCATTTGTCAGCAACTTACTTTCTTCAGTAATATTGAGGCGAGTTGGTTTATTTAGGTGTTTGTTATGATTTAGATCAAGGTTTTTCGTAAAGATGTAAACTCACATAGAACATAGAAAGTTTTTCGAGAAATTCATTTTTACATTCTTAGTTTACTTTTTAGTAAAATCGTTGATTTGTGGGTAGGGGGTTTTACAGGTTGTATCGCATATTTTAATGCATTTTTCCCTCTGTTGAAGTAAAAATAAAAATACTTAAAACTGTTTATACAGTACTATAGAAACTCTGAATTACAGTAATACCAAAAAGTAACAAATGATTAAATGTCAATGTGAATCCAACAAACAAAATACACTTTTAATTTCACTGTTTTCCAAAACGGTCACATAAAAACCCCCAACTTATTGATTGGCCAGTGAGAATAGGAGCGAACTCTCATTTGTTAGTAGAGTGTCAAGAACCCGCCCTCTCGCTGATGGTGGAGTGTTTATAGGTTGGCAGACCTGCAATGCAAAATAGTTCACACTCACAAGTCATCACTTGAGGTTAGGAATACGAACTGAACTGACTCGCAACTTATTCATCTGCATTTGTACTTAAAATGGAGCATCTGCAATTTTATAACGGTTATTCAAACTCATCACTTGACGAGCTGAAGAAGTTTTTCGTACAGACGGAATCAGTCGAAGAAGGTAAAAAAAAGATTTTGTACGGTACCCGTATTTTAAACTAAATTGTTTTTATTTATTTTTATCAGACGACTGGAAATGGAATGGTGTTGAAGTCGATCCAGTTTTAAACGAATGGATTCCAACGTTTGAACGAACGCTACTTAAAAGGCAGAAGAAACGGAAGAGAGTGTTGGCCAAGGAGTGTGTATTTTGTAAGAATAATCGAGAAAAGGAAGAAATTTACACATCGCACATCCTCAAAGATGAAAATGGGGTAGTGCGCTGTCCCAGACTGAGGAATTACGAGTGTCCCATCTGCCATCTTTCTGGAGACAACGCTCATACGATAACGCACTGTCCGGTATATAAGCTGAAAAAGACATTTCGATCATCATTAATTTCTGTGTAACTTATATTTTAGTGGTTTTGTACAATTCAAATATTTTTTTTTTTAATTTTATATCTTAAAAATCAGATGCAATAAAATGCAATAAAATAATTTTGTATAATGAAATAATCAGCAGTTTGCACATTTATTTTTAAATACGGTACTATTGCGGTACTGAAATTCAAAAAGTTAAAAAGAAAAATACCATTTTAATCAACTTGCATCAAGTTAAATAGCATTTAGAGGATCACTAATAAGTCTTAAATTTAATAAATTGGTTAAATAAAATCATTCAGTAAAGGGCAAATTTTAGATTCAGTTCATTTTTCGGCGGATAACCTTTCAACAAAGATTATGATTCACGTGGTTTTTTTCCTTAAAATACAACTACCTTTGCAAACACCGCTTCTATTCAATGAGTGGTCAAGGGGATGAGTAAACAAAAGACCGAATTTCTTAATTGGTGTCCGATTTGTTGGCGCCTTCACTGCGGGGCGTCATAAAAATCGGGGAAACGATGCTAAGTGCAGAACGTGGCGAATAGAGGGATCACATACACACGAGGGGGTTTGCTGCATGGTATCATATTGCAAACATATGACACCAATTTAGCAAGATACTATCACATACATGACTACAATAAAAAAATAAAATATTGTAAATTTTTTTAAAAAAGGTTTGGTCTGAAATCGGAATTAAATGTGTGAAAACTAAAAAGGGTCGTGAAACCATAACCTGGGGTTATTTTTTTTCATCCTTGCTAGGTCAAATGTAGCGCCGCTGCTGTAGGTAAATTGTTTGCCAAACAATGCGACTATTAGTGCAGTACTTTAGTTAGGCCATACTTAGGGAAGAGAAAAATAAGTACCGTAACTTTTGCTATTACAAATTTACAAGCAGGAAAGAATTCCTGAAGAATTCGGAAAATGGATGCATGTTTATGAGTTTAGAATAAGATACATTTGTTTAATCACTTAACAGATAAATAACAAATAAATTTAAACGATTAGAAAGTTTGTTTTTATTGGTTTCATTCACCTGCCAAAGAAGTTCAAAAAAACAAATTAAATTTTTTATGTATACTAGGAGATCGAAGCTCGAATGTAAAGTGTGGTGGTTGCATTTGGTGTGCATATAATTAACGGAGTGTCTATTCTCACGGCAATTGCCGTGAGAATAGCCTATGTCTATTTTCACGGCGTGACGTATATGATGACGTCATGCCGTGA